>BROG01002140.1:0-15497 GCA_030159075.1 Atrina japonica | reverse complement strand
ACATCCTGTCAACATTTTCCCACTAAGAGGGATATATGGTATACCAAAATCACAGTAAGGGGTTAAACCTAGTTTTCCTCTTGTCACATCTCAACCTACTATTTGTAAATGAATACCACACTGAAGCTGACCTTACTTTCACAAATATATAATTTGTCTAATCGACAGAAATCATCGTGTTAAGCATTATTACTTTGGCATTATGTTTATAATGATTATAATATACAGGGATATAAAAATCGCTATGTCTGTGTATAGCTTTTATTTGTTATAGTACATCAAGTAGGCCTACAAGAAGTACAAGTAGAAAAAAATGAAATAATATTTTGTAAACCCAGTTGAGGATATCTACATTATATTTTGAAGAATAATTTCTATATTGAGGCAATTAAAATCATGTCTTACACAAGGCAAATTCAGCGCATACAAAACAATTTGGAACGGCTATATCAATTTTCTCACATTTCATAAAGTTTAATGAAGTGATTGAACCTTAGTTTCGTATCCAAACTTACAGTAATCAAGGTACTAAAACAGTAAAATTTCAAATCAAGGATACGTTTGTTATTGTACGAAACGAAACACCAACCTGTATAATATAGAGTTGTCTCTTTCTTTTCACCTGTCAAAATAATATCCAACATTTAAGATACATGTGTAAATTTCATGGTAACCACAAAAGATGCAATGAAAATAGATCACATTTCAGGTCTTATGTATTTATACTGAATTCAGCGAATGCACGAAATATCGGAAACGGAACAATGGCTATCACTACTTGTGTCTCGACCAATTTATTTAATATTTTTTTTAAATCAAAGCCAAACAGATTTCGATTAAAGCACCAAGACCGTAGATATTTATTGGCTTATCAAACCCTGTAGCCACATGTAGCCGCAACCATTTCAATGAAAGATAGACTCATAATTCAGAAGTATATGATTTAGAATTCAAATTTAATAATAATGTTACATTTTACATTTTGATATTTTGGTCATTCCCCGAATTATAACATTTGTGAGGCTAAATACAGGGGTTGGTGGGTTAAACACTAAGATATTTACTGTCTTTCATTAATGACACAAACACCACTAACCTGTGTACTGTTCCGTTGTCACTTTCTGTTCATCTGTCAAATAATACATATTGTAAATACAAACAAGTTATACAGCGTTTATTGTAAAGAAACCACGCAATATTTGTTAAAAAATAAAAATAATCGTTGATCCAGATTGGATTAATTTTTTCTCTATCTACATGGGGGTACATCTAAGTGTTTGACAGCAATGTGTACTTAAATAGTACAAAGATAAATAGATACAGAAGGTGTTGAATGATTCCATGTTTTGGTGGTTATTGCTTATTGAACACACACACACACACACACACACACACACACACACACACACACACACACACATCAGATCCAAACGGATTCAGTTCAATGTAAATATAAATACACCCGGTCTAAAATTCCGGTACTTTGTAATTTATGACACCATACTTACTTGTATATTCTTGTGTAGATACCTCCAGCTCACCTGTTGAAATGATATTTTCAAAACAACATAAAAGTATATACCACAACTTCCAAATAAACCATATATGCGAAAACATTAACAGGTTACACTTACTTAAGTTATACTTAAATAATAGTTAACCAATGTTAAACCAATAGGCTAAGCATGGGTTACATTACCCAATGTATTGTAAACTTGGGTCACATAATTAATCTGATTACTACCACTATAAATATCATTGATAAGACCCGGTAACGGGGATCGAACGTGGACCTCTTCTTCTCCAACACTAGATCACTGCAAGCAGCTGTATTGGCATATAGATGAACATAGGCACAAATGTGGAGCTTACTGATGACCTTTTTACCGAGCTTGACCTTTTCACCGAATAAATAATATATAAATACAAATAGGATATGCTAACATACCATATGCTGCAAAGAAAGCATTATTTTTTCTCTGTCTAACTTGGACATATTTGAGTGGCTGACAGTAATAAAAAAGTTCTTGTACTTTTCTTGTACTTTCACCAACAATCTTACAAATAAGCATTACAACACCAGAAGCTGGGATCATCTAGACTGCAAATCATCTAACATTGTTTACGGAATTGAGTGTACCTTGTGTGGTTTGATTTATGTTGGCGAAACTAAGGGGCCCTTAAATAAAAGAGTATCTGGTCATCGATTCGAGATTAATAATGGGGTAACCAGATACTCTATCGACATTTCAACTCTCCTGACCATTCCATCTTGTCTATGAGAGTGCGTATAATTGAAAAAAATACCACTGGACCAACAATCCCACCTTGAGTACCCCCATCTCCGTAGACAACGTGAAGAATTTTGGAATAAACAGCTTGGCACTGCATACACCTATGGATGTAACTATAATATCCAAAGTGTAGGCAATCTATCAAGCCCACTGTGTAATGGTGTTTAATGTAATGGAAACTTTTTAATTTCTAAACGTAAGACGACGTTAACGAAGTCACGGACATCGTTTCTTACAACCGACCCTACATACATCATGTCACTTTTTCATCTCTTTTACCTTACGTTAACAAAAAATTGGGTCTTATCACATTCACAGCAAACTTTATTCTGTTCCTTTTACAAATCTCAATAAACTTTTTGAAGAAGCAAGAATGAACCCCTACACGGATTCTTCAACCCCAGAAAACATACTGAACTCCATTATAATGGACATAGCTTATCACAGACTGTTTAAACCTGCACGCGTTAGACATGATACTTGTTCTGAACAGAAACGTCTTTTCCTTAAACTTAAATTTACAAATAAAGGCATAGACGCTTTAAACATTGGCAATGTTCTAAATCACAAAAAAGTTCAGTCCTGTATTCCACCATATTTTAAACTGAAGACCACGCCTTGCATATCATATAGCTATACACCTAAAATCGCTTCCAAGCTATTCAATTACAAACAGGTTTAGACAGCAACCATCTTCTACACAACACTGTCACATGTTCATGTGCTTCATCTCCTTTCAAATACAATACTATCGGGCATGTCATTACCGGCGACGTTTCTATTGTTGAAAATGAAAGCCTCAAAAATCTTATTTTAAAGGGGGGCCCTAAATACCGGGAAGCCCGTTCCTTTAATTGGCGTCAGAATTTCAGTTTAGTTTATGGATTCTGTCGAAGATTCTGCCAGACGATGGGCCAAACATGAAGACGTAGAACCAAACACTTTGTCTGAAATGGTGAAGCCATACGTGTGGGTGATAAAATCTCGTATTTGAAAACTTAAAGGGACTATGAAAACACGTTATCCCTCTGTATTTAATGATCCAGAAGTAATGACTGAACTGGATAGGTTACATGACCAATATTGTACTGGTACCCAGCAGACAAAGCCTCAACTTAATATAGTTTTTATTTGTAAGGCACATTACTATAATTGTTTATTAGAAGAACTTGGGTTTTAATACGAATTCTGGTAATCCTACATACACACGTAGCTCACTTTCAAAGGACGAGATCCTTCAAAATCACGTATCCGTATTACGCTCATTTGATTATACCTACAACGGATACCGATATTCGAGCTACCATATTTATATTGGATACCTAAACTTCATAAAACCCCATATAAGCAAAGATACATAGCAGGATCCAGCAAATGTATCTAACCAAACCTTTATCTTTACTCCTTACCAAGATATGGACACCGTTAAGGAGAAACTTCAACAATACTGTACAATTGCTTATTCCAGAAGCGGTGTAAATCAGATGTGGATACTTAAAAATTCTAAACAACCTTTAGAAAATTTGAAGGCACACGAATTCACAGTATCAAAACTTATGACTTCTCTACTCTTTACACTACTATTCCACATAAAAAATCAAAAGAAAGACTTTTCAGCATCATAGACAACTGCTTTTTCACTAAAGGTGGTACCCGAAAATTTAAATAATCTATTGATTGGCTATCAGGATAACTTATTTCGTCAAAACACCACTCTGATTCTACACATAAATATACTGAAGTTGATATAAAAAACATGCTGGAATTTCTAATAGACAATATATTTGTAATGTTCGGAAACGTAGTCTTTCAAGAAACTGTCGGCATTCCTATGGGAACCAATTGTGCTCCTTTATTGGCCGACCTGTTCCTTTATTCATACGAAGCAGACTTCATTCAGAAACTGCTGAATCAAAAAGAGGAAAACGTTAGCGGCGTGTCCTTTAATTTGACATTTAGATATATCGACGACGTTTTGTCAATTAATAATGACAATTTTCATACATATGTCAATGCGATATATCCCAGCGAACTAGAAATTAAAGATACAACAGAATCAAGCACACGCGCTTCAATACTTGGACATTTTACTTAATATAGACACAGACGGGAAATTAGCAACGAAGCTATACGATAAACGCGACGATTTCGGCTTTCCCATCGTAAAATTTTTTCCACATTTAAGTAGTAATATCCCTCAGTCACCCCGCATATGGAGTTTATATTTCACAAATGATCTGATATGCCAGGGCGTGCACAACATATGAAGATTTCATATACAGAGGTAAACTACTCACCTGACAAATTATTAGACACAGGGATATCGAAAACCGCGTTTTAATGTCACAACGTTCCGCAAGTTTTAACGGTCGGTATAATAGTCTTGTTTGCGACTATTCTGTTTCACTAAGTGAAATGCTGAGTTGCCTTTTCGTTGGCGGTTGTTGAGAACGTCTGTTTACCAATTGTGACGAGGATAACACTCCTCAACTTGTTTTCATTGGACTTGACTGTGGACTCACGGCGGGTGTGACCTGTCGACAGGGGATGCTTACTTCTCCATGGCACCTGATCCCACCTCTTGGTTTCCAGAGGTCCGTGTTTGTCCATTTTTACCGGATTTGTACCTATGTTCTGGACATTCTATTGATTTATGCTTTGGTATCTGAGGTTTTTATATTGGAATTATTTTTTTCTCTGCGGAATTTGGTAATTTATGACACAATACTTACCTGCTTGTTCTTGTGTAGTTACTTCCTTTTCACCTGTCGAAATGATAAAACAACATAAAAACTATATATTTGTGTACCTTGTAAATAAACCGTATACATATCTTACCTCAGGACCAGGTTGATAAATACTCAAATTTAACTTAATCATAGTTAACCAATGTTAAACCAACAGGCTAACCATGGGTTATATTTCACAATGTTTTGTTAACTTGGGTCAAGGTAGATATGTTTATACTTTATTGTGCATACAGAATCGAAATACCAGAAAGTTATGTATTGCACTATACGATGCTTCATTGATAAGAATTAGTGTTGGATGAGTCATGTTGATTTTATGATGTAACGTACATCGTGTATATGAAACAAACTGATTGAAGTCAAGTTGCAAAAATACCTGTAAATATATTTTAAAGGCGTAAACATTATTTAATTTCACCTTCTTACTTTCCAGATATTAGGTAATTCGTGAATACATTCATACTGCTTATACAGTTTTTGTTTACTTGTTGTTTTTATACTGTCAGTTATTGGTTTACCTATTATGTTTATACTGTCTTTAACCACTAGGTCCTTGTCACTGTTGGTGGACCGTTTGAGTCATCGAGGGCATACATAAACCTAGTATCTGGTATTACGGTATCAGCTGAAAATCGTATTCTAAATCAATATTGATAACACCAGTTAACTTCTAAATTCTTCAAAATAGAAGATAGTCATCTTTTTACAGTGGCTACTCTTGGACGGATTTTGATACATATTTAGATTTATTGTTTGGCTTTGTCTTATACCACTTTCTCTTTAGATAATATGCATCTTTTAAAAATTGAAACTCAGTTGATGAATGGGCGACTTATCCCGGACACCTGGCCCCATTATGTTTGGGATTTGCAATTAATTTATATTTGCGAGATAATAGAATTCTTGAATTAAATATAATAAATATAATTAAAAATAAATATATCGAGAAATAAAAGTAATTTAATGCTTAAGAAAACATTAACTACTAGTATTTTGCAGTTATTTACAAGATCAAAACTTACCTGTCCTCCTTTGTTGTGTCACGCTTATTTCACCTGAAAAAGTAATATATCAGCATTCAAAATTATACACAATATTCTGAAAAACCATAACTCACTTATGACTTGTATATACTTCTTTATGCGTTTGCATATCTTTTATGACTGGTTTTGAACGATTTGTGGTTTATTTATTAATTTAGTGCAAACCTTGTTTTACAAGATAAAATTGTAACCACTGTGGTTTTTGTGATTTAGAGAGTAGCACAATAAACCACAGACTCTTTAAACTCTAGTCAGCTGGGGCAAAAGTTTCACTATAACAAAAGGTTATCATGCGTCAAAGTAAGGTTAAATATTTGCTAGTCTTGCAGAAAAGATAATATAGAGGAAATACCTTTACTATAACTTTGGTATTGTTGATAATATCCTATTCTGTTATATTTTGTTTTAATTATACATATTGTCTTGACAACATGTTATCTTCAATGTTAGGTAAAGCAGCCGAAACAGATAAAATATCACAAAGCTTGACTTGTCATAAATTGATATCAATACTTTCAGCACAGCCACGCCAATCATCAAACATTTCCTCGATTTCGAATCTTATCCATTACTTCCATTTGAAGCAGTCGCTACCGGTTTTAAGACCCTGTTGCTGTCTCGATAAATCGATTGTGTTTTGTTCTATTAAGTAGAATACTTGCAGACATTTAATCGAAACAGTCACAGTAAGAACATCAATTTTCTCTACATATATGTTATTTTCTGAGACCCATTTACATGAAGAGAATAATATCTATAATATGATTAGGCATTGCCTATGGGAGAGCGCAGTTCAAAATAAATATTTCATATAATTTTAGATCGCATAGTAGTATACACAGGTAAATATGGAATAAAGCAGCAAAATAAATGAGCTTCATGATCGGGTTTAAGATACAACAATGGGAAATTACCCATGATTAATGAAAAACATTGGCGGCGACCAAGGAAGTTGATAATAGCGTTTTCCACAGAGAATTTGACTTAACAGTATACCTCACTTGACATACATTAAATTCGTAGTATCTTGTTTGGACTTTAGTTCATTTTTACACTCTTTACTACTAAGTTCTCTTTGTGCTCTCTATTATCTATATACATGTTATTTTCTGGGACCCATTGAGGCTGTAGAGAATATTATCTATATTATCTACTTACATGTTATTTTCTGGGACCCATTGAGGCTGTAGAGAATATTATCTATATTATCTACTTACATGTCATTTTCTGGGACCTATGGAGACTGTAGAGAATATTATCTATATTATCTACTTACATGTTATTTTCTGGGACCCATTGAGGCTGTAGAGAATATTATCTATATTATCTACTTACATGTTATTTTCTGGGACCTATGGAGGCTGTAGAGAATATTATCTATATTATCTACTTACATGTTATTTTCTGGGACCTATGGAGGCTGTAGAGAATATTATCTACTTACATGTTATTTTCTGGGACCCATTTATCTGTAGAGTATCTATATCAAGGGCAACAATGACAACTGTAAAATAAGATACATTCATTTAGAAAAAAACCCACAATGTTTTGTACTTGCATTTTATTCTGAACAATTAAAGGTATGAAAAATATATAAGTGTAAATTATATTTTAATGTTTTCACTTTTTGATTTACCAGCGGTTTAAATTGTCATGTTTTTTACTTTTTGATTTTTCGGGGGTTTTAATTGTCATGTTTTTACTTTTTGGTAAAATTCCTGGTAAATCAAAATGAGAAAAAACATGAAAATATTTTATAATGATAAACATGAAGATGTCTTATTTGCAATGCATATTCATGAGTTAAAGGGACAGCATATTAGGCGTTATTATTTCGCATTTTGAATTAGTTTAATTTCAATAAGAAAAACAAATCCCTTTAAAGGAAAGTAGATAATATAAATGATTTAATTGGTTTTTTAATCCATAAGATTACTTTATTTACAAACTTTTGATGTTTTAGTTTAAACATTTTTATTTACAGATTGTACAGCAATTGGATCTGTAACAGGTTGTCGAACTTAACAACTCCCTTTTCCATGTGCAGTTTATAATACATGCATGAAACAATTTAAATAATACACAAATATTTTCTAAAGTGTAAAACAAAACGAAAAGAAAAACAAATACCGGACAGTATAGAAGTAAGGAGAAGGTGAAGTGTAGGTGAGATGAAAGGATTTCAAACAAATCTTCCACTATTTATTGTATGTGTATGCACTGAAAGGAAAATTTTCTTCTTGGCATAATAACTAAGGTCACTATTTCCATACAGTGAAGTTCCAATATCAAATGAGCCAGTACCGGTTATATTTTTATCTTGTTATTATATTTTTAAAATGCATCATAGATATCAAAATGTTTTAATTTGGCATGCCGAAACTAAATTCTTTTACACATTTACACATTGTGTACTTACCTTGATCGCCAGGTGTGTTGTTTTTTATGTAAATAAAATCATTTTCAAACGACGTCTGTAAGGTGAAATTGAAAGGAAAGGATTTGGCAGGGAAGGTAAATATCTGACGCACGAGTTATTTCTCGAATGTTTACAGCAAAGCACGATTCACGTAATCTCATGCAGTTAATCTACACACAATTCTGTTTCATTTAGTGTATCATCGTATGCTGTTCGTATTTTGCCCATGGACGCAAATGTCATATTTTGATACGTAAGGTAGTTTTGTCTTTGCCCTGTTTAATATACAATACAATGTAATGGGAAATAAATATGTCCTGATTTTGAAATATATCCTGGCTACATATCAACGCATGAAATTTTAGTTTTAGGTTCATATACTAATGTATATGAAATATACATATATATCATACATGTATATATGCATATGTATAAATAAATATATATATATATATATATATATATATATATATATATATATATATATATAATATATATATATATAGTATATATATATATATATAAATATATCATATATGTACAACACAACAGGAATATCAATTATTAGATCAATAAGGGTTAGTAATGATGTTTGGTCAGCATGCCTAGAGCATGTCTTGACTGAGCCGCCTCTCGTCCAAAATATCCGGTACTACAACCCTTGGGACCTGGAAATTAATTTATTCAACCACTATCGAAACAGGTCTTCATCTTCCAAAGATGTACAGAAAAACTTCTTATTAACGCCCCACGTTTCATTTACCACCTGCTTTACGCCATAATTTTTGAATGCCCACTTTTCCAGTTTTCCCTATAAATTCATTTAAGGTTTTCCTCAACCTATTGCTAGACCCCTTTATAATGCCAAATTTGGCCTGAGCAAAAGGATGGCAGTATAACGAGGTTTTACTGTATGTTTTTTTTAGCCTCTACTACCTTAGGGTAATATTAACATTGATCGTAAGGCAATATTAAACACTTGCCAAAAAACTGGTTTTCGGGAATTACTTAAATACAAATTATTTAGAAATGAGGTGAATATCACTTAAAACCATATATTCAGTTAAAATGTGTACCATTCGTTGTTTTCCTACTTGGGCTTTATAAAGATCATTCACAAAACATCATTGAATATACAACTTTTCCCCAGAAGTATTGTTTAAATTAGAATGAAATGATAAATGCAATGGATAAGCTTTTTCAGTAAATATCATAAACATAATACCAAAGTTATAATGCTCAAGACGATATCGTTTCTGTCAATTAGACTTCATCAGTTGAGCTCCATTTTAAAAAGTATGTGTATTTTCTAAAGAGAAAGTGGTATTATACAAGGCCAAATAATAACTCTAAAAGTATAGCCGAAATCCGTCTAAGAGTAACCACTGTAAAGAAATGACTATCTTAGCTTTAGAAATTTTTTTGAATTTAAATTGTGTCAATATTGCAAAATACTACTTTAGTAAACAGAGATATCTCATGAATGAATGTTTTTGACATTCTGTGAGGGCAGACCTTTAATTGCTCATTATATTTAGTCTTTGCATTAGTGATTAATCACGTGACAATCATGTGACAATCATTTACAGTGAATTTTGAAAATTTTAAAAGACAAATCTATAAAATACTAACCGCCTTGTCTACAAACAAACCAGTAGTGTTCATTGCAATCGGTTGCTATGAAATGGACGGCTTTTGATTGTACAATAAATGTCATATTCAATACAGCACATTGGGCATTCGCTTTGCTGATGTTGCCAATCTGGTTGTCAAACGCTTTCATCTCTTTACAAGAGGGTGCCACAAGGTACCACTTCTCGCTATTTTCTGGCTTAAAAAGACCACTCCAGACATGTTGGTTTTGAGGCCTGGTAATATAAGATCAAAACATTAAAGTTACTGTCAGTTATATAGGTCAGAGGATTAGAACATTAACGTTACTATATATTATAGATCAGAGACAAATAAGGGTGTCCTAATGGTATACATTTATAGTACTATACTACTGCAAACACACCATGTTCAGTATTAAAAATGTATGAAAGAACTTTTGTCCGTTTTACCGTTAACGTGATCAACCTCAAGAACCAATTTACTGAAATTTACTTTATTTTTGTTTTCCATTCACTGGGTTATAGGTAGGCGTTGGTATATACAGATATCATAGGAAACAAGATGTCCGAGTCTCTGCCTGCAGAAAGGACTTCGTACAGATACTTACAGTGAAACCTCGTTATACTGCCACCATTTGTTCAGTCCAAAATTGGACAATATAAATCGGATTGGCAATAAGTTAAGGGAAAATTTTAGGGGAAACTGGAAACGTGGATTTTTGTGGCGTAAAGCGAGGTGGCAAATTATATGAGGGGCATTATAAAGAGGTTTTACTGTATATGATTTATAGGTCAAATCCTCCCGCTCGAAGCTCGAAAAGTGCACTACACAGGAAAACTGAGTCGCCTATGAAAAATATTAAACTAAATATTCATAAAAATAATCATGGATATCTTGACGTTTTCCCACAATTACTTGTTTTCTACGAATGTGTTTTTGAGCGTATTTATTGGTGTCGTAGTACATCCTAAAGCAGTTGCATAATAATTGATATTTCAAGAGAAATTATCCAAATCGCGTAAATTTTCATTGCTTTGTGAGAAAAATTAATTACAGATAATGCACAGTTTCGCATCAACCTTTGATAGTTCCTATGATACTTTCAACTCTTTCAATCGTAACCCATAGTGTTTAAGTTATATCTGCTATCCGCTCTTAGTTACGTTGAAATATAAGTCCTTTAGAATACGACACTTGGGTCAAATTACGGCCTCAACATCAAGAATGATTGCGAATACCAAACGGGGGGGGGGGGGGACAAAGGTGTCCAGAAAGAGTCAGCATCCCCTGTTAGCATGCTACACCCGTCTCAAATGATCCATGGAAACTTCTCGATTTTGGTAAAAAGGTCGAGCTCAGTGAAAAGGTCATCAGTTAGTCATAGATCTGAATTGGCAAAATGGAGTCACTGTATATGACGGTGCTCCAGAATACCTCCTTACATTCTGGAGAACGGAATTTCATATTTTTTAACAAGATTCCCATATTGATTTGACAACACACACACACACACACACACACATACACACACACACACACACACACACACACACACACACAGTGTTGTGTGTGTGTGTGTGTGTGTGTGTGGTTTAATTAAAATTTAGTTAAAATTTCCAGAATTCTAGAAACAATGATAAGATACAAACCATCCTGCTTCCAACATATGGTGTTGAACAAATTGGCGGACGTCTGATGTCATTGTCCATTTGAAATGTAGACCATAACCTGATACCTCACATACTTCATTAACATTTTGCATCGTAGTCTTTGCCTCCATTGCCCTATAAACCGCATTTCTCGTGGTTCCGAAATATCCTATGAAATTGAAAATTACACCTAGACGGTATTTGCAAAACAACCGTATTCTAAGAATTGATTAAATGATAATTGTGCATTGAATGTAACCATCTGTGTGTGAGATTTTCAATTTTAGATTTCAATTTAGTTTATTTTTAAAAATAAAATACTAGGTTTTGGTACTACGTGAAGAACAATTGTCCTGCATATAGGTGATTTCGGTTTGATTTCAGCGTGGCTTGAGACATTTAATATAAGCCACAATAATTCTGTACTGATAAGTGTTTTTGAAAAACATTTAATTTATTGTCCGATTCACATCCGATGGCGGAGCAGAGTAACCTTTTAATTATCTACGCATGGTTCTAATCACTTTTCGGTTATGACAAGGTCCACGGGAAAAATCTTTTGTTTCTCATTGGATACTCTCCTCTGTAAGGTGAAAGGCTACTCTAGTCAGTGTGATTTCAATATTATGCTTTATTACCTACAATTTAAACTCGTCCAGGTCAAGAAAAGGTTCACAAAGCTCCATCCGCCAGGTTATATGGATTTTACTATAGTATGCTATAGAAGTATAAATGATTATTTCACAACTATGAAGTCTTCTTTTTGTTACTTTCTCTTTAAATGGTTTCGTCATAACCGGAAATGAGAAATATTAGGACAAAATGGGAGTTGGAGGGGAGGTTTATTCATTTCCGTATTAAACGAATTGCATGTCGGACTTTTTACAAAGTAAAACTGAACTCGAACATAGATTACATTTTTCCTTAATGCAGATATTGTGGATATGTTTAAATAAAGGCAAGCATAACAGATAGCACGAATACCAAAGTTTGGACATAAAGAAAGTCGACAACAAAATATGAAAATATTACAACATTGGACAAATGTGAGTTCTAACAGAGTGCAAGTCCGAGATTTGTTTTTAGATTTAGCCAACTTTGGACAAACGCGGGTGTAAACAATGTGAGAATTCAGAAAACAATATACAAATATAACACCAATGGACAAATACGCGTGTTAATAGTATGGGAGTCCAGAAGACAAAACATGTATACAAATATGACACCAATGGACAAGTACGTGTGTTTATAATATGGTAGTACGGATGACAATACATGTATAGAAATATGACACCAATGGACAAGTATGTGTTTTTATAATATGGGAGTCCAGAAGACAATACAGTAAAACCTGCTTTAGCGACCACCTGTGTATAAAGACCACCTGATCACAAAGACCATTTTTGCTGTCCCCAATAGTACCAATTGTGTACAAATCAACTTCTATATAAAGGCAACCTCCCTATAAAGACCGGTTTTCTAGTGTCCCTAAGGAGGGTTTATATACAAGTTTCACTGTATACAAATATGACACCACTGGACAAGTACGTGCGTTAACAGAATAGAAGTCCAAAGGACAGTATAAAACCTCTGCAACATAGCACAAACACGGGTGTTGATTGTATGGGAGTCCAGAAATCAATATAACGATATGACAACATGTAATAACCATGTGGTAGTCTACAAGGCAATATCACAAACACAATATTGGACAATCACAGGTGATAACTGTGTGGGGGTCTACAATACAATATCACAACAACAAAGAGTGGATATTGGACAATCACAGGTGATAACTGTGTGGGGGGTACAATACAATATCACAAACAACAGAGTGGATATTGGACAAACATAGGTGATAACTGTGTGGGGCTCTACAATACAATATCACAACAACAGAGTTGATACTGGACAAACACAGGTGATAACTGTGTGGGGGTCTACAATACAATATCACAAACACAATATTGGACAATCACAGGCGATAACTGTGTGGGGGTCTACAATACAATATCACAAACACAATATTGGACAATCACAGGTGATAACTGTGTGGGGGTCTACAATACAATATCACAACAACAAAGAGTGGATATTGGACAATCACAGGTGATAACTGTGTGGGGGTCTACAATACAATATCACAACAACAGAGTGGATATTGGACAAACATAGGTGATAACTGTGTGGGGCTCTACAATACAATATCACAACAACAGAGTTGATACTGGACAAACACAGGTGATAACTGTGTGGGGGTCTACAATACAATATCACAAACACAATATTGGACAATCACAGGCGATAACTGTGTGTGGGGTCTACAATACAATATCACAAACACAATATTGGACAATCACAGGTGATAACTGTGTGGGGGTCTACAATACAATATCACAACAACAAAGAGTGGATATTGGACAATCACAGGTGATAAACTGTGTGGGGGTCTACAATACAATATCACAACAACAGAGTTGATATTGGACAAACATAGGTGATAACTGTGTGGGGCTCTACAATACAATATCACAACAACAGAGTTGATACTGGACAAACACAGGTGATAACTGTGTGGGGGTCTACAATACAATATCACAAACACAATATTGGACAATCACGGGCGATAACTGTGTGGGGGTCTACAATACAATATCACAAACACAATATTGGACAATCACAGGTGATAACTGTGTGGGGGTCTACAATACAATATCACAAACACAATATTGGACAATCACAGGTGATAACTGTGTGGGGGTCTACAATACAATATCACAAACACAATATTGGACAATCACAGGTGATAACTGTGTGGGGGTCTACAATACAATATCACAAACACAATATTGGACAATCACAGGTGATAACTGTGTGGGGGTTTACAATACAATATCACAACAACAAAGAGTGGATATTGGACAAACACAGGTGATAATAGTGTGGGAGTCTACAATACAATATCACAACAACAGAGTTGATATTGGACAAACACAGGTGATAACTGTGTGGGAGTCTACAATACAATATCACAACAACAAAGAGTGGATATTGGATAAACACAGGTGATAACTGTGTGGGGGTTTACAATACAATATCACAACAACAGAGTTGATATTGGACAAACACAGGTGATAACTGTGTGGGGATCTACAATACAATATCACAACAACAAAGAGTGGATATTGGACAAACACAGGTGATAACTGTGTGGGAGTCTACAATACAATATCACAACAACAAATAGTGGATATTGGACAAACACAGGTGATAACAGTGTGGGAGTCTATGAGACGAATATCACAAACACAAACAGTTGATATTGGACAAACACAGGTTATAACAGTGTGGTAGTCTACAAGACAAATATCGCGGCCTATGAATAATCCAGAGGTAGGGTCAGATACTATGGCGCATACAGACCCTGCATATTGGTCAAAAACGTCCTAACAATAAAAACAGGAGGCATAAAGTATTTTTTAAGTACTTCTTTGCTTATTCATGGTCACCGAACTGAAATGCAAATATTGGATTCATATTTGAATTACTTACATGGATATTTGTTAAGTGTTTAGCAAACTATGAAGTTGCATTTCGATTAAAATTCCTGTTACCTGTTACATTAAGCACAGCGGAAGACATACCGGCTAGACATAAGACAATTGCACCTGTAAAGAGAATGCATCTTTAAAAAGTGATTTCACTACAATATACAGCAATATGAAGAT
>BROG01002139.1:0-15509 GCA_030159075.1 Atrina japonica | reverse complement strand
TTGATGATATATAACGTGAGTCACGGTCCGGTGATCACCAGGTAACTGCTGGCACGAGTCGTTTTATTATTCAATTTTGTTCCAATGGTATAGTGTAAAAAATTTGAAAATGCGTTTATAAAACTCGGGGGGGGATATAGAAAAACGAGATGGTATCGAGTTTACAGAGTCTTTGTTTACGTGCTATATACGAAAACAAATTAACTATACCTACTGAATATCAGAATATTTACTCTAGAGCTTTTATAGATTATACCGAATTTTATTATTTATACCCGTATGAATCTTTGTGTTTTTACCCGTTTACACAACAACGTTTTGTTGGTCTTTCTGTACTACACCATGAGTATTGGTCTTTATACCGTAGTTACGGGGGAGAGGAAGAGTGGCAAAAAGATGTCGATTGGCGGAATAAATTCTATTGGTTTCGTTATTATCGAGTGAATAATAGTTGGGACAGTGAACTGGATTGGTATAATGATTACCAATGGCGTTGTTATAATTTGGATGTCGTGGTGCGAGAGCCATGGGATCCTGATATTCATTGGGATAATAAACGCGATTGGCTTCATTATAATTATAAGTTAAATAAGGATGAAGTATGGAATTCCGAGATCGGTTGGCGTAATAGATTATTATTAGTTAATCCGCAAGAGGATCCTTCTTGTTTCAATGAAAATTTTAATGCGTGGGTTAAATATAATAAATTTCGTAATCCCGAGTCTTGGGATCCTCGAGTTAATTGGTTTAATAAGGATTTGTGGTTTGAATATAACGATAACTCTACAGAGCGTGAACCGTGGGACCCCGAGGTGAATTGGTGTGACAAAAAAGATTGGCTTGCGTACAATCGCGATATCGGGGTAGATCTGCCGTGGGATCCTAAGCGGATCAGAAGTAGCAAAAAATATTGGGTTCGGTACAAAAAATATTCCGGGAGAGACGACCCGTGGGATCTCGTGGTGGATTGGTGTAACAAACTCTATTGGTTTGAGTACAATCGCAATTCCGGGAGAGACGAGCCGTGGGATCCCATGGTGGAGTGGATTAACAAATTCAGGTGGTTTGAGTACACCCGCGATTCCGGGAGGGACGAGCCGTGGGATTCCGCGGTGCACTACTGGTGTAACAAACTCTATTGGTTTAGGTACACCCGCGATTCCGGGAGAGACGAATCGTGGGATCCTGCAGTGAATTGGGTATCAAAATGGTTTGATTTTATACACAACTACGATTTTTTTAGGGGGTGATAAACTACGACGTTACTAAAAATTTATATTTTTTACATAAAATATAAATTATTCTATAAACTCGTAATCCGTCGGCTGTTCCGTCCGTAAGATCAGCTTGGAGTGCTTGCGTTGTGACAGTCCGTGTTTGAGACGTTTTCTATCCTCCTCGGGAACGACGTCGTTCTCGTCCAGACATTCGTTGTAACTGAACTTGTCCTTGGTGAAGAAGAGGGCGACCCACTTGATTTGCGTGCGAAAGTCTTTGGACGCGCTGTTGTAGCGTTGCGTCAATATCCACACGGACTGGTTGGCGTGCCTCCCAGAAAAGGCTAGCATGGACAAGGCGTCCGCCTTCTTCTTGATCTGCTTCGTGCCTGAACAGTCGTCGATGATGTACAGCGTGGGTGTACCCTTGTATCTATCGTAAAAGTGTCGCAGCGTGTCCTGTAATAATTCTTCTCCGTTTTTAGAAACGGGATTGACGATGACGACTCGTTTGTCTTTCGGTTGTTTGACGTCGTCGCCTATCCACTTTCTCGATTTATATGCCTTGTTGAAGTCTATCGAGGGACACAGGATCACGATGTGGTCGAAGACGTCTTTGTATTCGTTTTCCAACAGATCGAGGACGAATTCCGTCTTCCCACAACCGGTGGCACCCACGATCATGGCGGAGTGAGGTTCTTTCATAAACATTTTTTTTAATTTTTTTTTTTACTATATTTTTTTAAGAGATTACATTTTCGAAACGACAGTCTGTTATGTTAATCTGTCCATCCTTGACGACGAAGATGTAGACGTCTACAGGATCTGTGTCGGTTTCCGGCGTTCTTTCGATGCGAACGGAAACGCCTTCACTGATGTTTTGTAGCTTGCGACCTGTACCGTGTAGATAATTTTCGGGTGTCGTTCTCAGATCGAGCCAGAGAGCGAAATGGTCGTAAAGAAATTTTCCAAGAGTCATTTCACTCAATTGGAGTTCTTTAGCGATTAATTCCGTAGTAATTTCTCGATTCAAAGATGAAGAGAAAAACTTTTTTGTTTCATTGAATTGGTGTTGCGGTTTCATACCGGCTGAAAACAGTTGATTCGTTTGTCCTTCGATGATCGTTTCCACTTTAGTGATTCTTGGATTATAAAATTTTTCGGGGTCGTTGTTAATAATGTCTTTGAAGAGAAACAGAATGCCCGCGAGAGAGCGTGCGGGAGTGTTGATCTGATAATTGAGAACTGGGTCCGATTTACTCATCGTCTCTTTACGATATCTCAATATTTGGTTGAAGTAATAGACATGTTGTCCCTTATATCTCTGTCTGATCCTGCGAGCGAGTTCTTCGTCGGTGATTTTTTCGAATTCCAACGCGATGTTGGTTACCTTGAAACTCGTCTTTTTATCGTTGGAGTCCGTTTCGACGACGTGTTTGGCGTCGTTGAAGGTCAGCATGTATTCCAATCGATCTTGTAATCCCGCTTGATAAAAAGGTTCGTTCGTTTCCAATATTTCGAAGTCCAGGGGAATGCAAAAGCGGTTCCCGTACGCCGCGGCGATCTCGTTGTCTTCGCTATAATTGCGGTGTATTGCGTCGTTGATGGGTTTTGACTTTAGTTTGTTGAGATTGTTGCTCTGTATTCCCTGATAGGCCATGTTGCGACGTTCTATCTTCCAGAGATCGTTGTAGACGAAGAATTTATCGGCGTCGTCTATGCTTTGAACGGTGTTTCCCGAGATCTTCACCTCGATCTTTTTAACGATGTTACGTCCTAGATTATTGTAAACGCCCGTTTTGGCGATCTCGCCGCCGTCCACGGCGACTTCCATGTCGAAGCACAGTTTAGTGGTTCTGGGAACGATGACGTTGTTCTCGCTCAGATTGGGGAAACGAACCGTCAACGTTTGGTTTTCTTCGATGCTCGAAGGATTGTGTGTGACGGTCACCGTTTGACGTATACCTTTCACTCCGCGGGGTGTACGTAATCGTCTATTGGGATCGAGAATGTGTCCGTAATCGTAACTCATTATCTTTTTTTCTATTACTTAATAAAAAATTTAAAGCGTTTTAAAAAAAATGGATGTTGACCCGAACGATAATCAAGGATGGGATGATACAAGACCCAATGACGATGATTACGAAATGCAATAGTTTCCTTCGACTACAGTCGAGGAACCCGGTGAATCTACGGAGACGTCTTTCATCAATCCTTCAGAAGACCAATCAAAACCCATCATTGGGGGTACTATAACAGGTCCGTGGAATACTATAGAGAACCCTTTGGGTTTACCAGACCCTCTCCTCGAGCCTCAAGGAAACCAACGAGAACGTAATAGAACTATTGGAGTATTCAATAGATGGAGAAAGGAATATGGAGCTGTGCCTAAGGATACAATGGAATTTTCATCCGATCAGTATAACAATTTATATGCCAAGTGGGAAGATAAACATATTTTATTAAACAATAAACGTAATCCTGAGGAATTTGTAAAAGCGACGACGTTAAAAGATAGAGGAGGTACTCAATTTGTTAGAGCGCTGGGTCTATACGAACAACTTCCCCAAAGTAAAAAAGCGAAGGCGGTGGTCCGCGAGACTAATAGTGTTCTAGAACAGATCGAAATGACCACTTTTAATAGCGACGAAACGTCTGCGAAACGATTAGACGACAGTATAACGACGTTATCCGATAGCATACACGATCTCGCCGATAATGAGGAACTACTACCTATGAGGGAACTGTTGGGATTAGATAAGAGTCTGAGAACCGTTCGCAGCTCGTTGCGCGTTCAAGAAGCCAAGAGAGTGGAGACGGAACGCATGTTGTCGCAGTGGAAGGAAGATCTCGAAAATAATCCCGGCGACAGGGAACGCATCGAGAGGGAGATCGCCAAGATGCGAGGCGAATTGGATGCCGTGAACGAGAGTATAAACATCCTGAAGGGACGCCTAAAGTCGCAACTTGCCACCATCAAAGAAAGATCGCGAGGTTGCTGGACGACAACGTCTCTTTGAGAGAACGGATCGCCGATCTCTTCAGAGAACAGGGCGTCACCATTTTCAGTATACTGACGGCGATCGACATGACGATAGGTTTCTTAGTCGAATTGCTTCTTCCCGGAACGACGGTCAAACCGCCGCACCCGCCACCTCCGCCGAACAAGGGTGGTGGATTGGGAGAATGGGTCAAGAAACAGCTGGACGCGGTCGGGAAATTGCTCGCAAGACTGGCGAGTAAGTTCGGCGAGGCGTTACCGGGTATCTTGGGTGCCGTTGTGTCCTGGATCCTGTCGACGTTAGGCAAGACGGCAGTGTGGTTAGGACAAAATCTTTGGATGTTAGGTATGATCGTCGTTGGTTGGTTATTAACGAAACTCGACGAAGATAAAAGAAAATAACGCCAGAGTCAAGACAGCTGTCTTCTGATCTTCGTGATCGATTTCTAGTGACTCCTGTACTATAGGTAATGGTGGTTTGACTTGTATGGGAGGTTTTTTATCATCATCGTCTACAACGATAGGTTTAATTTTTTTTTTGAGGAGGAGGAAGTGTTTTTTTAACGTTGAGATCGAGATTCTTACCCGCTTTTGCCGTGTCGGGGGCGATTAATATTTCGTTATCGTAACCGGCAATGTTTTTACCTATGTTTAGTTTCATGTCGCTAGGCATCATGTAGAGTCCCGGGTGAACGACGTAGTCGAGTTTGGAATTGGCATACTTTAAACAGTCTTCGTAACGCGAGAGGTCTGCGGGTAAGTCGACCGGTCGATTGATGGCGTCCTCGACGTTGGCCAAGAACTGTTTCTGCGCGTCTAACGAGGCGGCGCCGACGTCCACGATGGACGACCTCGTTTCTCCCTGCGCGCCCAAGATCGCCCAGACGAATACGCGAATGGACGCGTCTAATCTAGCTAAACCTGGAAGCGTGAAACCCCTCCGTAATGAAAGTAGACCACTTCCCGTCGTATTTCCCGAAGAAGGTTCCCTTGATTTTCCAGTCTGAGTCGACGGGGACGTCGAATTCGCGACAGAGTCGTTTGTAGGCCGATAAGTCTACGTTGTTACTTTCGTGATCGAAATTGGCGTCGCTGGGCAAGGGAACTGCGATCTCTTTCAACACTCTTCTGATTTGATAATAGATGTGAAAACGAAAAAACGACTTGGATAGCGCGTCGTTTCCCATGTCCAACGTCACGCCGCAACCGGTCGTGGCACACCAGACCGCGAAATTTAACTGATTCTGCCAGAAACCCCTGATGGGATGCCGGTGCCAACGGTCCAGCGTGGTCTTGAATTCCGGCGAGAGGCCCGCTAAGATGTCCGGTTTCTGGTATCGTATTTTGAAGAGGTCTAGCATGGCCTTCGTTTTCGGCGACACGTCTGCGAAGGGATTCGGATTCTCGTAGGTCTTAATATCGAAGATGTTCTCGAACGACGCGCGAAACTTTTCGTTCGCGTTGACGTAGACGTCGAACGACGATAGATTTAGATTTTTTCTGTACTCGTAGACGTTCATTGTTTTCTTTTTTTTTTTTAGTTAAAATTATTAAAATATTAAAAACAGTATGTTCTATCTAGTGTCGGACATCGGTAAACCCGTGAAACTCTCTCGCTACATCGACAACGCGAACGGCGAGTGGTGCGTGGGCGTCAAATCCGTCCAATTTTACAACGGTTTGTACAACATCGGGAGAGACGTGGAGATTTTATACCAGAGACAAGGGGAAAGAAGAGGAAGAGCCCAAATTATACAAACCGGATCGTACACCTTCAAAGACCTACAACGTATTCTCTTGAAATATCTCGACAAAGTAGTCTTGGATAAGAACACGATGAAAGTGAGAATCGACGGTTCGAGAAATACGGCGGTGAAGCTTCCGGCGGAAATCAGTAAGATTCTAGGGCTCGGTAAGAACGTTCCTCTCGTCGGGACCGTCTACCCGAACCAGAGCATCAACTTGCAACCGGTGGAACTCCTCAACGTCCATCTCGACGAGTTGGAGGAGGGTGTCAGAGATGGCACGGTGAAAGACATCCTCCTATCCCTGCCGTGTCCTAACGTGAAAATTTCCGAGTTGTACGAAAAATACGTCGAACGTCCCGCGTTCCTGTCGCTGAGACGGGATCGCATTTCGGAAGTGACGATACGTCTCAAAGACGAGAACGACGTCCCCATCGACAATCACGGTCATTCCGTTCACGTCTTGTTGGAATTTAAGAAAAAATCTAAATAAATAAAAAAAGGAAAAAATGTCTAGATCGGGATTCTATTGGGAAGAGGTGGAAAGAGAAGAACTAGCGAAGGACCTCTTGGAAAACATCAAAGAGGAGGTCGATCAATTGAACAAAAATCGTCGCATCATGAACACCTTCCAATTCGAGGTGAACAAGAACGGAAAACTCCGACCGTCGCTGGGCGTCAAGATATTGTTTCCCGGTTACGTCTTCCGTCTGGGATTTCTGGGAGAACTGGACGTGACGCTCGTCCTGAACGACGTGGAGCACAAGACCTTCAAGACCGAGACCGGCGAGATCGTCACGATGAATCCGCCGTTGCGGGTGACGTCGGGGGACGTCCTCAACTTCGGCGTGAACAAGGGGTCGAAAGGTGTGGGCACCGTCTACGGCGTCGTCGTTCTCGACGTATGAAAATTTTTTTTTTTTTAAAAATGAGTAAAGATAAATTATACCCGACGTTGGAGCCCGATCCTCAAGAGTTTCGTCTCAGACGCATAGGAGAGATCGAGCAGACGTTTCGGCGAGAGATCGACACGCGGAAGAGCATTCACAAGAAATACAAACGAGCCGTCAACGCCGCCGACGGAGTCGACACCGCGATGATCTCGGGTGGCGCCGTCATGGGTGGTGTGGGATTGGCCTTGCCCATCGTGGGCTTACCTCTCCAGATCACAGCCATCTCACTACCCGGAGTGGGATTGATCATCAAAGGCATCAGACGGTTACTGTTGAGGAAAACGGAGAAACATCTCAAGATCGTCAAACTCGCGGAGAGTAAATTGAATTCCATCGCCGATATGGTCAGTCGTGCGCTCGAGGACGGAAAGATCACGGACGAAGAATTCGCCACCGTGTCCCACGAACTGACCAAGTATCGCGAAATGAAGGAAAAACTGTATAGTAAATATAAACACGACGACACCTTAAAAAAAGTGTCGGATCAAGAGACGGAGGATTTGACCAAGAAGCTCATCGCCCTCGTAAACAAATCCGCTTCGCGTTAACCATAGATTTTTAAAAAAATTACTTTTTTTTTTAAAAATCCTGAGAGGTTAATTCGCTGGGGGGGAACGTCTCCTTTTTTTTTTCTCTCGGACCGCGGATGCGCCTTGTGCCACTCGTTCTCGCGTTTTTTCCCGTCGCACGTGTAACACGTCTCGTATCTCGTGTTATCGGTCATCCATTTTCCACAAGTGGTACAATACTTCAACGTGTCGATCCCTCGCTTTTTCAAGTAGTTGTGATGAATGCTGCAAAACAACGAGTTCTTCACGACCGGATGTTTACACGGGTAGTTTCTACGTATGCGCGGCATTTGACACGCGAGTCTGTCGTCGTCGGACCAATACACCAAGACTTGGTCGCCGTCCAACCGTGTGCACACCACGTCGTTCCCCAACATCCGTTTTACTCCGCGTTCGGTAAACTCCTTGTCCAGTAATATAAGCATTTTTTTTATTTATGTAATTTATTTAAACAGTTTAAAGCAATTTTTTTTTGCGTTATAAAAGAAAATGAAACGTCTTACCGAGATAATAGTCTTTGCGTTGTTGGCATCGATCGTTTTGTGGATTGTATTCCTCTTATTCGCGATACGTTATCTATTACATTTAGAAGGTTATCACCGCACGGAACGATGGCTGAGACGACTTTTGCAAAAGATTTGAAAAATGATATAAAGAAAATTATTCGATATAAAAAGTAACAAAACATGGCTTTCGTGACAGTCGAGAACTTTGACGTGAACAATTTAAGAATCGGTAAACGTTACATTGATAAGAAAGGGGAACGCTATCAACGCGTTTACGTCGCGTATAAGTACCCGACCGGCGGCGAGAAAAAGTTAGTGATACGCACTCCCAAAACGGAATTGTTCGGCTTGTGGCAACAAGAGGACGGTTCCGATTATTCCATGAAATTTAAATGCGGAAAAGACTTCGTCGCCATGTCGGAAAAGATCGTGACGTTTTTGAGAGACGAAATACACAAACTCGCAAAGACGTTGAAAGACGGAGGTAGAAAAACACGCATAGACGGGAACGATATAACCCTCGTCAAAACGGATAAAAACGAGGACAAGGTGGTCTACGCAAAAGTTAAACTGGGTGACGAACAAAACAAACCTACCTTTTACAGAAAGAGAACGGACGACGACCCGAAAGATAAAAATCCGCTCGTCAGAGTCGAGCCCCGCGATTACGAGAAAAAACAATGTATGGTCATCGGTTCTTTACTCGTAGACAACGTTTACATCGACAACAAAAAATCGACCGTATCTCTGCAAATCCTCTTACACCAAGCCGTCGTCATCAAAACAATCGATGTTGCTCTACCGGATTTGGCCGACTATGTAGACGAATTGGACTTGGATTCCGATACGGAATAAAAAAAAAAAAATACATATTTTGTAAAATACGATGTTTTACAAAATATAAAAAATGTATCTCTCTTTAAAAAAAAAAAAAAAAAAAAAAAAAAAAAAAAAAAATGAACGTGGACGACGTATTAGCGAACGATGTCACGATGGATCTATCCGCCAAAGACAGACTATCGACCATAATCGGGTCCGGACGCGCGCGTCATTTTCTAGGAAAAGACGTGACCGCCGCCGAGTTGGACAAGATGAACGACAAAGAAATCGAATCCCTGAGTCGTCTGTTACACGCCCGGTTCGGCATGCGCATGAGTAAAACGATCGCCAATTCTATCATCACTCTCTACGCTCAAGGTCTAAAATTCTTTTTCGACGTCAAAAACGAACCGAAACTGATAGAAGAATTAAACGAAGATCCCTTCCTCGATGCAGCCATCGGTGAAGTGTGCTGCAGTCTATATCATAATTTTGGAGCTTATTTAGCACCTCTCAGCATAGCCGCCACGTCTAGTCGTTATATAACGGGATTTAAAAAATCGGAAGATAAAGAAAAAGATAATGAATCCGGAGGAACTCTTAGAGAAAAAGAAGAAGAAGAACCCGAAACGTCAGGAAGCGGGAAAGAAGAATGTCAAACGTAGGTGGGGTAAGGATAGTAATAGTAATAGTAACGATAGTAATAGTAATAGTAACGATAGTAATAGTAATAGTAACGATAGTAATAGTAATAGTAACGATAGTAAAAATTGGCTATGGCTAGCGGGCGGACTGGCCATCGCCGGTTTTATGATTTTAACCAAAAAATTAGAGTCTAAGATCACTCCTCCTCCTCCACCATCACCCCCTAAAGTACATTCACCTCCAAAACCTAATCCCCACGAAATGTATTAGATAATTAGTTATATATAATAATAAATTATATATAACTCTATTAAATAAAATTTTTTTATATTATAAAAATGTGTAACGATACATTGAGAACATTGATGAACACGGCGGCGTTAATGGCCTCTGGAATCATCACCACGAGTCTATTCATAGCCGTGCTCTCGCAAGTGATAGAAGCTAACGTTCATCATATTCACCACCACGATTGTATCGAAGAAGACAAAGAAGAAGAAGAAAAAGTAGTAAAACCTGATAAATATTTTTTTTTAATTATAAAAAAAATGAGTGAAAAGGATTTAGTCAACACCGCGTATCACGCAGCCGTTAGTACGGGAATTGCCATTGGATACGCCCAACTTTCCAAGAAAATCTTAAAGATGCCTGCACCTAAGATGGATCTAGACCTGAAAGACTTCGGGATGATCCTCTTGGAATTTACTCTCGCCGAATACACCAAAGACATGCTGGTTAAGAAGGGCATCATCCCCGCCGATATCATGAAATAAACTAAAAAAAACTCTATTAAAAAAAATGGCAACGATGGCGATGATGATAGGTGGAGCAATAGTCAATGCCGTAGCCTTCTCGGGATCGAATTTTCTATTTTCGAATCACGAAGAACAAAAGAGACACGACGAAGCGATGGAACGACTAACAGAAGCTAGAGACAAATGGAACGAGGAACGCACGAAACGATTAGATTTTATCAACGAGAGTCTGAAGAAAGAAGGACATGCCCTGTACACCTATAAAGAAGTGGACGCCACCATGCGACTCTACTCGCAGATGACGGAGGAAGAGGAGATGCCTCCCGAACCCAAGTTGAGCGATTTCTATACACCCTCGGAAGAACAAAAAGACAAGGAACTCCTCTTCGTGGTGATCGGGACGGGACTCGTCTTCTACGGTGTAAAAAAATTAATGGCATAAGAAAAAAATGGAAGAGATCTATCGCAAACACTATTGGAAGGGAAAGGCGGCCGTCGGGAAATTAGCAAAAGCGGCCGACGTCAGCGAGAAGGAAGCGTTGGAGTTCCTGAAAAAACAAGACGCGTGGCAAATCTACCTGCCCGCACCCAAGAAGATCGTGCGACCCCGATTCGAAGACGCGAAAGAAAACGACACTCACCAGGCCGATGTGTTGTATCTACCGCACGACAAGGTGGACGGGAAAACGTACAAATACGCGTTGACGGTGGTCGACGTGGGCACGCGATACAAAGAGGCGGAACCGCTGACGACCAAAGACAGTCGAGAGGTGGCCGGCGCTTTCGAAAAGATCTACGAACGACGTCTGACGTTTCCGACATTATTACAAGTCGATCCCGGTCGCGAATTCATGGGCGCCGTCTTCAAACTCATGACCCGACACGGCGTTAGAATAAGAAGGGGACGAGTCGACCTTCATCGCGACCAAGCCATCGTCGAACGATTCAACAGAACGTTGGGCGAACAGTTGTTTAGCTATCAATACGATCAAGAGATGAAAACCAAAGACAGAAACAGAGAATGGGTGAAACGATTACCGGAAGTCGTAAAAACGATCAACGAAGAGACCAACTCACCCGAAAAGGTAGAACCCGTCGACGATAAAGTGCAGCCGCCCATCAGTCCCTTCGTCAAAGTAAGATATCTGTATCGACCGGGCGAATTGGAAGGCGGACGCAGGAGGGCCACCGACCCCGTCTGGAGCATCGACAAACACGACATAGACAGACATTTCAGAATGCAGGGCATCGACCTGTATCAGCTCAAGGAACCGGCGCCGCAGAGAACGTTCGTCCGAGAAGAATTATTGGTCGTCGATTAAAAAAAAAAAAAAAAAAAAAAATACTAATAAATTTTTTAATAACCGTATGGAAACGTGTCGTACCCGTCCTTCAACACCCGTTTATCGTAATGCAGCGTAAACTCTTTCTCTTGGTATCGATTCACGACGCGTTTGGTTCGGTCATCTCTCGTGATGGCGTTTTCTCGAACGGTCGTAATCCTCTTACGCGTTTCTTTCACGACGTCGGTCATCGTCTCTCGGTTGATGTAAAGAGAATTTTCGTAATTCAGACTGAATCCCTTGACCTTGCACACCTTCTTACCCGCGTTCGTCTCGTAGGAATAAGATTTGGGACCGGTGGCACACCACGACGTGATGAAATTGCCGTCCAACTCGTCCGTCAAATCACCCAAGTTATCACCCGTGTCGATCGATACCCCGTCGTCGCGATCGACGTACCACACGCTATCGGTGTCGTATCCCAACACCCTATCGTCGAGTTTGTCCAACACGTCGTACAGCATGGTTCTGGCGTGCGCCGTCGTATAACACGCTATGAAGATGTTGACGTCCTTGGCCTTGTCGACGAACTGTCCCTTGAGATCGTAAGACATCTGGACCATGTCGTCGTTGATGAACTGAATGTTGAGATTGTCTATCGTGTCGTCCAGTAACAAGGCGTAAAAGTCTTTCGGTTCGTTCACGTATTGAGTCTGTTTCATGTTGACTCTTTGACCGAACTTACCCCATAGAGAGTTTAGACATAATTTAGAGATGGCACGCATACCCGGATTATACTCTATTTTACCCAATTTGATCCCCAATCGTTCTCTGACCATGTCTTTATACCGTTCTTCCGATTCGTAGGGGGTACACGGACCTACCTTTAATGCGGAACTTTCCATCTTGATCTTCATAAATTTCTTGACGTAGTCTCTGAAAAGGTCCACCTCCTCGCTGCTGTAGACAAAATCCCAAACTTCGTAAATTTTCTCGATCTCGTACCCCTTATCCATGGCCTTGAATAGCTCGGGGGTACACCACGTGCCCACAAACGATCTCTGTTCGTCGGCGTGTTGGCACGGAGTCTGCGACTGTCGTTCGGCGCACGTCTTACACAGCGGAAACAAGAGCTTTTCGGCATCTCCGCATTTCATCTTGACGGGTAAGACGGGATGATATAATTTACGAGGCGGTACGACTTTACATTTGACGAACCCTAACCAAGCTCGATCGACGCGCTCGGGATTGACTATTTTGGTGGGATGACCGATCGGATAGGTCTTATAGAACTGGACCGTCAGATACAGACTGACAAAGTCGACGTAACGACCCTTTTCTCTTCCGTCGAAGTCGTACAACAACTTGGTCACGTTGGTCCTACCGCCGAAAAAGGCGTCTCGAGGATCTAACGGCGTCACGATCTCCTTAAAGTCTATATCTTTCGTATCGCATTCCCAGGCCTCGACGAACGCGTAACCGGCCCGCCGTATCTTCTCGTTTTTCGCGGAGGTTCGTTTTCTGAGCGTGTCCATGTCCAATTGATTCTTGTTATTGACGGTGTCTCGCACGTAACACTTTTTACACCCGTGCCAGAAACACCCTTGAAATTCGTAAACCGTCTTCGTGTCTTCGCAATACCCGTCGACTTTACCGATGTCGGGCAGAGTCACCTCGCCGCCGTTCAACGCGTGTCGAATGACGACGCCGTCTCTCTCGGCCACGTGATCCAACCAAGAAATGAATTTCACGCTGTACGTTTCGTGTACGACGTTATCGTTATGGACGGCTATCGTCTTTTCGGGCATGTAATTGCTTCTGTAGACGGTCATGCACACGGACGCTATCGTCACGTACTGTAACGGATCTATGTTATCCAGCTCGATAAAGTCTTCCCTGAATTTCAACATATACCGCCGTAATATGTCAACGTCGGACGTGCAGTACTCAATCAATTCCTTCCGGAAATCAAACACGTCGTTCTTTCGCACCTCGTACCACTTTAAAAACTCATCCCTGTTGCGTTTGCTCATGTAATCGACACCGTAGTGTTTTTTACTGGGCAACGATCCCACGTAACGTTGATGACACGGTTTGTTAAAATAATGCGGGAAATAACCTTTTTTGAGTTCGGTCAGACCAAACGTCTTTGGAAACTCTGCCAGAGCGGATTGGACAAAATTTATGGAATCGATAAAGCGAACACAGGGACCGACTTCCATGTACATGATCTTCGTACCGTTGTAAATGCAATAAGGTTTCATGTAATGCTCCACGAAATACTTTAACAAAAACTGCGCGTCGTACGCTTTCGCATTGTGGGCGACGAACGTGGCTCCTGCTTTGTTCAAGACAAACTTGCAAAACTCGTCTATGGTAGAAAATTCGTATCGACTACCGCCAAAGTATTGACACACGATTAGATTCGGTATGTGAACGCCGGTATCTTGCATCGCTTCTATATCGTAAAAATAATAATTTGTCGTTCGCGTTTTACAACTATAACACCATTCCTTCTTATTTTTTTTCTTCACCTCCTCGCACGGTTCCTCATTCGTGCACTCACCGCCCTTACATTGTTTTCCAAGCATGAAACACTTGTGCGTCGTCATATCGCAGTAGTATTTACAATTCGGACATTCGGAATAACCGCATACGTGTTTCTTCAAGTCTTTGACCGTCCGTTCGCACTCTAAACATTTCTGAACGAGTGAACAAACCACGTCCGGTTCGCCGTCTATCATGCCTCTCACGCGTTTATGTTCCTTAAAACAGTCTTCGCCGGAAAACGTTCTGTTACAATCGTCGCACACTTTCTTTCACCCCCCGGACAATCGTAACCGAAGCACGATAAACACTTTTCGGGACATCTGTGACGATCTCGTCTTGTATAACCCTTCTTACAATCATGACAATAATAACCCGTACCCAAAAACGCGGCCATCTTCGTAATCACGTCGAAGTGATTTTTATTCTTGTACAGATAGATCGCGTCGTCGTTACTTCCTTCGGTCGTATAGATGATCTCGTTTAACTGTTCGCCGTCCACTATTTGATCTGCACGCCCAAATGATCGGCAAACGTTTTCACGTCTTCTAAGGTACAACCGTGATCCAAGACGGGAACACCCGCTCCTTGTGAAGATTGACTGCTTCTTCCCTTTGTAATTTTCGACCCCCTTTAAAACCGTTTCGAAGCTGGGAATTCGTCTACTTATCTTTATGTTTGTTAGCCACCGCCGTCACGATGGCTCGTGCCAGACACATAGTGTCGTCGTTTTTAATCGTGATGATACTTTTTTTATTTTTCGAGGTCGTCTTTGTTACCGGCTCTTTAGGTCTTCCCTTCCCCCTCGGCATTGTCGTAGACTGAACGACTATTTCTACTTCGTCTAGGGGCACCTCGTAATATTCTATATACTCTTGCAGTGCTTTAAATAACTCTTCAGACAAATACTTCGAGACGGTGATATATTTCGTACTGAACGGTTTCGGAAATTTCGGGTGATTAATGATGATGCGAAATTTATCGCCGTTTTGCAAACGTCTAACGTTTATCACCGACCTCAAGAGGTGTACGAATAAAAGGTCTATATTGATCAGTCTGTCGTCCCTCAATAGGACCACTCTATACTCGTCGAACCTGGTTCCAAACTTTAACCTGCGTGTAGAGGAAATTCTGTCAAAACGATAAGTCTGTCCCGTGTAGACGCGTTTGGGTCTTAAAAACTTTTTTTAAAATCAGGAGGGATCGGAAGATCCAATAAAGGCTCGATATATTGAGTCATAATGGACCTCTCAGGTGGGATAGGTAAATCCAATAACCGTTCGGTAGATCGATGTATATGAGACATATTTTTTTTTTAAATCGAGATAAAATTACTGATACTATTTTCATTTTTTTACACTATACCATTGGAACACCTGTACGGGTGAACAAAAATTAAATAATAAAACGACTCGTGCCAGCAGTTACCTGGTGATCACCGGACAGTGACTCACGTTATATATCATCAA
>BROG01002138.1:0-15553 GCA_030159075.1 Atrina japonica | reverse complement strand
TGATGCATTCTTTTCGTGTGTTTTACATGAATATAGGCAAAGAAATATTTTGGTGCAGAATGTTGCTGAAATGTAATTTTTATATATTTTTCTGAATTTTTTAAAAATGCAAAGTTTCTGTTTCTTGACCAGATCAACCTACATATACTTCTTGGCCTTCATTCCACATTTGTAGATGGTTCTCAGTTGATATAAGTTTTTAGCTCACCTGAATTGAATGGTCAAGTGAGCTTTTTTTATTGCCTTTTGTCAGTCGTCTGTCTGTCCATTAACTTTTCACATCTTTTACTTCTTTTCCAAAATTGCTGAAGGGATTTTTATAAAACTTTATAGGAAGCAAGTATTCATTTTCATTCATTTCAAGTCTCCTCCACTACCAAGGAGTGTTATAATAATTTGTAAATTTGAAATTCCTATATTTGTAAGATACCAACACGTTCAGTTGAGCAATTTAGTTCATTTGCCTCTTGTTCATTAATTTTTACAGTTTAATGACTTTCAGTGTTTCAAATAGAGGGGCTGGGATCCGTAGGGGCAAAAACGAGTTTTAAAAATTGTGCATTCTTAAAAGTTTTTTTGCTAAATCAATGACCCATTTTCTGTGATATTTTGTTTACATTATTTTAAGTCAATATCTGCACAGTATGCAAGTGAAATTGATAGTTGTTCATAAACAAGGCAAAACAGCATTTCAATTTGCTTAGAGGCTCCAAAAGATAGTATATCTAAGAAATCTACTTAACACAAATGAATGATAATTTTTTTTGCTCACCAGAACCAAAGGTTCTGTCAATAAACTTTTCATATTTTTGACTTCTCCAACAAAACTGCTGAAGAGATTTTGATGAAACTTTATAGGAAGCAAGTACTCAATGTCCATTACCAAATTTGTTCATTTTGTCCCAATTGGCCCAGGATGGGGCAAAACAGATCCTAGGGGGTACCCCTATTAAAAAACCAGAATCACTGCATCAGTTGAAAAATCTGAGTAATCTACATAGATTTATGATTCATGTTTGTTAATTTCATTGAAATCGGAAAATAAATTTTTGACATCTTTTTAGACTTTGTTATTTTCATTTATTTTTGTATGATTTCTTTGATTATCTCCCCTATCATTCATTATGATTTGTTTGTTTTTGTTTTACGCCATACTCAACAATTTTTCAGTCATATGATGGCGTCCAGTTTTTATTGGTGGAGGATAAACCCCGGTTACCCGGGTAAAGACCACCGACCTTCCGAAAGAAAACTGGCAAACTTTCCCACTTAATTCGAAATGACCCTTGCGGGATTCGAACTAGTCATTCATTATGATGCATTTTTGCTGAAAATTTATTTTCTGAATTTTTTAAAGACTGCAAAAATGAAGGGGGTCGGGGTAAGGGTAATTTTCCACATTTTCGACTAATTCTTCAGAACTGCCAAAGGGGTTTTGATTAAACTATACTGGAAGTAAGTACTCAAAATCCTTCACCAAGTTTTTTAATTTCGGCAAGATTGGCCCAGGGATGGATCCAGGGATCAAAAGAGGCCCCTTGGGTACCTGAGATTAAAAATCTCCTCCAGAAATGCTGTATGTATAGGAAAACTAATTGCATCTGATTGATTAACATGGATGTATGATTCAAGTTTGTTAATTTCATTGAAATTGGAATATAAATTTTAAACAGGTTTTGACATCTTTGTTAGACTAATTTTCATTCATTTTTGTCTGAGCTCTTTGATTTTCTGCCGTTATATTCATTATGATGCGTTTATTTAATGTGTTTTTTACCTGTGATTTGTTAGATAAATTCTTTCCTGAAAGATTATTGCTGAAATTTTTTAATGAAATTTTCAAGACTTGCAAAAATGAGGGGGGGGGGGGGGGGGGGGGGGGGGGGGGGAGAGAGAGGATTTTCCACATCTTCAACTTCTTCTCCAAAACTGCTGAAGGGATTTTGATGAAACTTTATTGGTAGCAACTACTCAGATTCTGAAAAATGAAATCCCAATCTTCGAAATATTTATTTCATATCCATCAGGAAATGAAATTCGTTTGATGCTTTAGTTAGATCAGTCTGTAGATCTGTGTAAAATTTTTGGAATTTATTGACACTAAGGAAAATGTGTTTAACCCTTCAAAACTTTTAAATACCAAGAAATTGAATGATGAACTAGGAAAAGTGGTCACAGCTTAGGTTATACATCTGTGAATCATTTATGATTTGGGCTCTGTCACCTGAATTTGGGAATAGTGCAAGTGTTGGTCACAATAAGAATGTTTGTGCTAAAAACAACAATGCCTTTTTTATTGAACTGCTGGACCAATAGCAAGTGAACAGGTTAGAAAAAGCAATTTGGTTTAACCGTAGGTGAAAAAGATTACCAATTTCAAATTTGTCTCATTGAATATGATTTCTAGAGCCATTGTTCTGTGACAACAATATATCAAAGGTCACTGAAAGATCTAAGACTTTTCATTTTGTACTATTCATTTGAAATCTGATTTTACATAGTTGTAATTGTTATGACAAATGTGAACCATTTTCTTTACACTAAGTGAGCCAAGTAGCTCAAATAAGCTAGTTAGTTACTGGTATTAATTGCTTAATAAAACACCTTTAAAAAACAAAGGTTATATGAAGGGTACTGTTATTCTTTAAAGCAACTTATTTATGTTATTGGCATTGTTTATACCTTTGCAATTTGTGCGCCCCGCATTTTGTTTTTAAACTAGCTTTATTCAAAAACTTGAAAGATCTGATGAGCTCATTCAAAAATGCATTTGTGACAAAGATGCATTAATTTTTTGGGCTATTTTAAGAAATAAGATGAAAGTGGCAGATTCTAAGTAAAGAAAAGGAGATCATTGTTGCTTAAAAAGTGATATTTCATAAAAAGTTATTTGCAATACAGCTGGCCTGGCTCAGTCTGTAGCACTCTTGACTCGGGATCATGAGGCTATGAGTTCAAGTCTGGCTGCTGGCAGGTTTGTTTCCTGTCCTTTAGACTGAGAAAGTAAAAACTGAGGTCCTTTGTCACAGTAGGTGTCGGCACGTTAAAGAATCCTCAATGCTCAGTGGCTGTAAGTGCCGAGCATAGGCCAAAACGTGAAGCTTTTCACCAGCATTTGGTGACGTCTCCATGCAAGTGAAATAATCTTGAGTCGGATGTAAAAATACGCAAACAAAAACATTTGCAATATAACTGTTGGACCATGTTCGATTCTTGGACTTGACACTGGGACCAATGGTTTTCAGCATTAGTGGATATGGTGTGCCATACTGTTCACTCATGGATATCCATTACAGGTCAAAGTCACAATGACAGTCTGAAATATATGTCGTCGTCGTCCCCACCCCCGGTGAACAATATGCCAGGGGGTATACTGAAACCAGATTTTCTGCCTGTAGACAAAATTTGTACCTCTTACTCTTTCCAGGTTTTTGCATGGAATTTGATGAAATTTTGTATACATATAATCTGATCTTGTTTCTATGTGAAAACCATCATGTTTTGTCCATTTAAACCTGTCCCTTTGGGCACTTCTGTTGTAATAAGGTGTAACCAAAACCTTCTTTAAAATCCGTCAACTTTTTGTGTTGACATATACCTTTGATAATTGTAGGAACTGAACCAGAGATTGATTTGTAGTTGGAACATTTTTTGGTCCCAATACCTCAGTGCACTATGGATGGGATCAAACCAGAGAAAAGCAGTATGATACCCATTTCCATTTAGCACTTCATTCACTTCTTCCCAAGATTCAAACAGCAATTTTCACTGAATTTAGTAAAGGTATCCCATTATTTCACACTACATACTGGACAACATCAATAAATTTGGTCTTACTCTGAACTTTTTGATATGATGCAATGAAGTGTGTATGAAACTTGGGTATGAGATTAGGTCGGTTACGGTTCATTATCTTATATCTGCTTTATTTTTCAGATGCCCAAAAGCAAGAATAGAAGGGCAGTAGCTGCAGAGAAAAGGCAGTACATGAGGCAGAAGAGAAAGAAGTCAGACGATGCCGACATGGGGAAGGCGAAACCCCTGGCCAGCGGACGGGCCTCTCCTCGTAAGAGCGAGAAAATGTCCGCACCAAATGCCCCTGGTTCCGCACCGACTGGGGGAAGACTGTCTACCACTGTCTCCGGTATGCCAGCGAGCTCTGACTCCCAAACAGGGGAGTGTACCCGTCAAAAGGTACCCTGGCCCTACAAGGACAGCATGCTGTCAGGCCTTGCAGGACAGTCGAAACTGGTCACTACGCAACCGATCAGTATAATCCAGGCATCTGGTGCTACAAAAGGCATAAGGAACAATAACTTAACGAGCTTATACAAAACTGAATATAACAAACAAACTGAACTTAACAAAACAAATTTATTACAGTCACATGATGTTGAAGTACTGGTAGACCATGAACTTATGAATGAGGAAATGAGCCAACAGGTATGTGTATCAGAACAAAGTCGAGGAATACAAGGTAATTTCCATCAAGCTAATGTAATGTTTGGTGATAATGCAGGTTCTCAGTGTGTTGCAAATTGTTTGTCAGCTGTGTCATATTGCTGCATTAAAGATGTGAGTATGTGGGGGCCAAATGACATGGATAACATACTCATCTCTGGAGATGAGTTGTATTCATTTCTGAGAAGGAATTTGGCTCCTACAGAAAACTATCTACTGATTCATGAACTGCCTACAGAACTAGAATGCTTTGACACGAGATTTAAGTACACTTTCAGAGAATCTATTCCAAGTATGATTGAATTTGATCACAGCTCTGTTGACTTAGCAGATTTTAATGCATTTCCTCTTATTGAAGCACTGCAAATGTCTTTAATGGAATCTTGTGCTTGTTTTGTATGTTTCGCAGGAAATACAATGTTGATAGGTAAATCAAATGGACATTTCTTTGCTTTTGATTCCCACTCACGATCACAATCGGGTATGTTTGATGTGAATGGTAGGAGTTCTTGTGTAAAGCTACAGACCATTACTGATGTTTTCATTCACTTGAAATCTCTAGCTACATCTATGGGCCACAGATCAAATGTATTATGTGAAGTTACAGGTGTTGTTTGTGATTGTAATCCTGCTGATCATTTTGTTGCTATAAGCACTGAGGAAATTCATGGTAGAAATGAGGATCTTACAGAAACAATTGATTTGACATGTGCTAAAGATGATGTTCAGGAAACTATCTACCCATACCCAGAGATTAATGTGCAAAATGAATTTGTAGTCAATAATACTGACAATGAAACTGAGTGTGAAATAGAAATTGTTTCAGAAACTGCTACTACAACAAATTTTGTACCTTTAACAGCAGCTTCACAACAGTTACTGTGTGAAAATCTCAATATTACTTTGACTGGGAATAAAGCAAAACCAGCAGTGATGAAATTCAATGCAGGAAAGCCAAAACAGTCTGTAAACATTAAAGCTGATGGTAACTGTTTTTTCAGAGCTTTGTCGCACTCGCTTTGTGAATCTGAGGAAAATTTTGATGCAATCAGACAAAAAGTATGCCGTCATATTGCAGCACATAGAAATTTGTTCAATGATTTATTGAGAAATACTGACGATGATGTAGAAAACTATATTGAGGCATCCAATATGACACAAGATGGTACCTGGGCTACTGAGGTAGAAATATTTGCTGCAGCTCATTTGTTGAAAGTAGATATTTATACATATTCACAGGGCAGGTGGTTAAAATACTCTGGAAAAAGTATTGACAACAGTATCAACACAGGTTTTCAGTCAATTTACTTAAATCACATAAATACAAATCATTATGAAGTTGTCTTAGATGTATTAACCAATGAGGAAAATGTGAATAATGAACCTCAGAGTGGTGATAGCGAGTTAAGATATGATACAGACAAACTGTTCAAGTTAAGTAAAGAGCTGAAAACACGAAAAATAAAGCAGAGTAGACAACAACAGAAAAGGAAAGCAGTGAAGAAATCAACTATGTCAGAAACACCTGTTGTTGACAGCAAATGGAAATACCAAGTAGAATACAAGGTAAACCCAGAATTCCGTGGTAAAGTCTTAGAAACAAAAAAACTAAAATATCAAGAAGATGAGCAATACAGGGATAAATTGAGAACTGCAAGTTTACAAAGGTATAAAGATGATGAACACAAAGCTCGTACTCTATCAGCAGCTAAAAAAAGGTACAGAACTGATAAGACCTTTCAAGATAAAACACGACAAGCAAACAAGCATAAATACAAAGTTAATGAACAACATAGAGAACATGTCCGACAAGCAAGCAAACGCAAGTACAAGGATAACGAACAGCATAGAGAAAGTGTTAGACAAGCAAGCAAACGCAAGTACAAAGATGATGAGCAGCATAGAGAAAGTGTTAGACAAGCAAGCAAACGCAAGTACAAGGATGATGAGCAGCATAGAGAATGTGTCCGACAAACAAGCAAACGCAAGTACAATGATGATGAACAATATGCAGATAAAGTCAAACAAGCAAGTAAAAGAAAATACAGGGATGATGAAAATTTCAGAGACTTTGTTAAAAATTTAAGTAAACAAAAGTATCAGGAAAAGAAGGAGAAAATGTTGGAGTTAAGAGAAAACGATCATTTTGTCTTGGAATCTTTCAAGTCTAAAATATGTTCTGGGCCCACATTTACATGCTGTTGCTGTCATAGATTGTTATTTGAGAATCAGGTGGATAATTGTAATAAAGAACATTACTTCAACAAACCAACTGAAAAATGTATTTCAGAGAAATATTTCCACAGTGCATGCTCAAAAAGTTGTCCTCAAAACTGTACACAAAATAGACTTTGGGTTTGTAAAACTTGTCATAGAAAGCTGAATAATGGTGATATACCTGCAGAATCATGCGTCAATAAGTTGAGTCTAGAAGAAATTCCTGAAACGCTAAAGAATTTGAACCGACTTGAACAGCATTTAATAGCTCGGCATATCCCATTCATGAAAGTAATGGCATTACCTCAAGGTGGTCAGAATTCTGTACAAGGCCCAGTTATTTGTGTGCCATCAAATATGGAAAAAGTTTCAACCTTACCAAGGGCAGAAAATGAAAACCTTTTGTTAAAAGTGAAATTGAAACGTAGAATTGCATACAAGGGACATTATGAATACAGTTTTGTGAATACGCAACATGTAATGGAGGCTTTGAAATATTTGAAAAAAAATAATGAATGGTACAGAGATTTGATAATTGATAGTAGCTGGAAAAATACCCTTTCAGAGGAAAGTGAAACTGAGAGTGAAAACCATATGATAACAAACGAAGACAAATTAGTAAATGAAGAAAATGAAGTAGAACAGTCTGAAGGCGTTCAGTTTGAAACATGTCTTCAACCAGTTGATATTGGGCAAGAGGTTTTAGATCATCATTTTAATGAAATTTACAACTTGGCACCATCTGAAGGCAAAAATCCTGTGAGACTGTTACAAGAAAAAGGAAACGAAGCTAAAACATTTCCCACTCATTTTCCATCTGGTACAAACACATGGAATGAAACTAGAGATACAAAACTTTCACTATCCAAGTACTTTAACAATAGGTTAATGAATACAGATAGCAGATTTGCCAAAGATACAGATTACATTTTCTTTAGTCAGTATCTGTCAGAACTAAATCAGGTTATTGAAAAGACTCAGATTTCATTACGGAAAGGTAGTAAAGAGACACAGGGTGGAGCTTTACATTCACAAAAAACAATCCAAGATCCAGAAAGTCTGAAAAAACTGTTTCGTGAAGATGAAGCTTTTCGATTTTTGCAGCCAATTAGAGGAACACCAGCATATTGGCAATCTGCACAGAAAGATTTGTTTGCAATGTTGCGTCAGCTAGGAATCCCTACATGGTTTTGCTCATTTTCTGCTGCAGAATTTCGTTGGACAGAAATAATTCAAACAATACTTGATCAACAAAGAGATAACAGGAAAGCAGAAAATTTGAATTGGACAGAAAAAAGTGAGATTTTAAGAAGTAACCCTGTTACAGTTGCACGAATGATAGATCATCGATTTCACATTTTTCTGAATGAAGTTATATTGTCACCTGCAGAGCCAATAGGGAAAGTAATTGACTATTTCTACAGAGTTGAATTTCAGCAGAGAGGGTCACCTCATATGCATTGTCTTTTTTGGATCGAAAATGCTCCTAAACTAGAAACAGACAGTATGGAGACAGTTTGCGAGTTTATTGACAAGTACGTTACATGTGAAATACCCTCAGAACAAAAAGACACTGAGCTTCGACAGATTGTTCAAGAAGTGCAGCAGCATAGCAAAAAACATTCAAAGTCTTGTAAAAAGAAGGGAACAGAATGTAGATTTAATTTTCCACGACCACCATCAAGCAAAACCTTTATATCTACTCCTGACGAAAATGACAATGATGACAAGAAACAAACTGCTAATGAAAATGTAGCAAATATGAATGAGAATGATGACATATATAACAAATCCCTTACTAAAGAACAAGCTGAGTCAATCATTACGAAGGTATGGGAAAGGGTTTTGGATGAAAGCTGTACTGTCTCCTCAGCTGCAGAACTTTTTGATGATTTAAGTCTTTCACAAGCGATATATGAAGAAGCTCTCAATTTGTTGACAGCAAAACAGAAAATTGTGCTGAAAAGAAATGTAAATGAAATGTGGACAAATCAGTACAATCCTCAGCTGTTAAAGTGTTGGAATGCAAACATGGACATACAATATATTTTGGATCCATTCAGTTGTATAGTTTATGTTTTATCCTATATATCAAAATCAGAACGAGAAATGGGAATGCTTCTAAAGCAAACAAAACTTGAGGCAGAGGAAGGAAATCTTCATGCACGAGAAACATTGAAGAAAATAGGTTCAGCTTATCTTAATCACAGAGAGGTCAGTGCACAAGAAGCTGTATATCGTGTCTGTAATTTGAAAATGAAAGAATGCTCTCGAAAAGTAGTTTTTATACCAACTGGTGAGAACCCAACTCGTCTTAGTAAACCTCTTTCTCAAATTCAGAAAAAAAAGAAATCTAATGATGATGAAACAGAGAGTGATGAGGACATTTGGATGACCAATATTGTTGAAAGATATCAAGCTAGACCTACAACTGAAATGTTTGACAGAATGTGTCTTGCTACTTTCTGTTCTGAATATCGAGTTTTAGCAAAGTCACAAGTTCCAAAAAAGGAAACAGAAGGAGTTTACAAACTGCAAAACAACAAAGGCTACATACAAAAGAGAACACGCACTCAACCAGCAGTCATAAGATTTCCAAAGTTCAACATTGAAAAAGATTCTGAAAAACATTTCCAATCCATTCTACAATTGTTTCTTCCATACAGATCAGATTTGCAACTAAAACCACCAGGTTATCAATTGTATCAAACCTTTTATGAAACTGGTCATGTAAAATTAACCAGTGATGGCATATTACAGGCAGTAAAGGAGGTTGTTGATTTAAATAACAATATGTACTCTAGCTTTGAAAATGTTATTGAAAATGCACAGGAAATTTATGAACAATGTGGTGAACCTGAAGATGCATGGTCAATGCTTTGCCCCGAAACTGAAGTCAGTAGAAAAGAATGCATTCTAGATAAAAGGAAAAACCAAGATGAAGACACCAACAATGACAATATCATACCCGACATTGAGGACACTGATTCAAAATTTGATGATGTAATGTACCATGTTCAACAACATGATTTGCCTAGAAATGAAGCACTACATTTGATACGTGATCTGAATGAAAAACAAAAAGATGTATTTTATTTTGTTCGAAACTGGGCATTAAAAGTTAGAGAAGGACAGAATCCAGACCCTTTTCATATATTCATAACTGGTGGTGCTGGGACAGGCAAAAGCCATTTGATTAAGACATTGAACTATGAAGCATCAAGATTGCTCTCACATACTTGTACTAAACCAGACAATACGACAGTATTGCTTACAGCTTTCACAGGAACTGCAGCTTTCAACATTTCAGGATGCACTATTCACCATGCTTTTTCACTCAACAAATATCTACCTCTGCCTTATGAACCACTTAAAGAGCAAAGTCTAAATGCTGTTCGAGCAAAACTTCAGGACATTAAAATACTTGTCATTGATGAAGTTTCCATGGTATACAAAAGATTGTTGTATTACATTCATGAGAGACTAGTACAGATCAAAGGTGACAAAAGACCATTTGGCGGTGTATCTGTCATTGCGGTTGGCGATTTTTATCAGTTACCACCAGTGAAACAGCGAAAAGATGAGCGGTTATTCCACGAAAATTTTTCATATCCCATTGATTATTGGAAAAGTTTGTTTGAAATAGTTGAACTTGATGAAGTAATGAGACAGCGAACAGATCAACCATTTGCACAAATCTTGAATACAATGCGTACTCGCACATCAGATATGCCATTGGCAGCAGAAGCTAAAGAAATGCTTACACAGTGTGTTAAAGAAGGACAAGATGATACATTGCATGTTTATTCAACAAATGATGAAGTGAATGGCTATAACCGCAGAATGCTTCAAAAACACTGCAGCGACCTGGTAGAAATCAATGCAAAAGATTATCAGAGAGACAAAAAGTCAGGAAAATTGCAACTTCGGGACAAACCATTTCCTCAGAGAAATCAAGATGGACTTCAGACTTGTTTGTTACTAGCACTTAATGCAAGAGTAATGTTAACTCGCAATATCGATGTTGCTGATGGACTTGTAAATGGAGTCATGGGAACAATAACCAATATTATTTACAATGAGAGAAACACTGAAGTTAAAGCTATAGAAGTCACTTTTGACCATGTAAATGTTGGTAAACTGCAGGGTAAAAACAGAGATGGTGCAAAAAACGCAGTATTAGTTGAGCGTATACAAGAAGAACTTAGTTGGAAAACTGCTCCAAAATCTGTCAGACATCAATTCCCTTTGAAATTATCTTGGGCATGTACAGCACATAAAGTTCAGGGCATGACTGTATCAAAAGTTGTTGTAAACTTGGATAAGATTTTTTCACCAGGACAAGCTTATGTGGCTCTTAGTAGAGTAACCTCACAACAAGGCCTTTCCATCGAAATAAACAACATAGAATCTGTTGATAAGAAAATATATGCTGATGCAGAAGTAAAAGCAGCTCTTCAAGACATGAAACGGTTTATTAGTTCTGAGGAGTTATATGATGGAGGAAACTCTGCCGTTTTTCTTCATAATGTTCAAAGTCTGAGGAAGAACATTGATAATATCAGATCAGAAACACGATTTCAAATAGCAGATCTTATGTGTTTCACAGAGACATGGTTGAAAGCCAGCGAAATTTATTCTGAAGCTTCCATTGAAAACTTTAGATTCAAGCATATTCCACGATGTTTATCTTACAATGAAGAAAATGAATATTTTGCAGGACTGAAACATTCTAGTGGCGGAGGAGTAGGCGTGTACATTAGAGAATCTTCAGACTTTCAAGTAGTCGATTGTCCAGTTGAAAATTTGGAAACTATTATAGTTCAAAGCAAGCAAGCAAACATCATCATTGCAACAATATACAGGCCACCATCATATATCAAAAGTAGGTTTATCAGCAGTTTGGAGAAGTTGGTATCCTTTTTAAGGGGCAATTCAGAAACAACTCTTATAATGGGTGATTTCAATGAAGATCTTAAAGGCCCCTCAACACAAATATTCAACTTTTTTTCTGCAAGTGGATTCAAACAGCTAACAAACTTTCCAACAACAGAGAGTGGCACCATTTTGGATCATGTTTATTGTAATGACCATTTGACTGTTAAGTGTGTGCCAACATTTTACAGCTACCACGAAGCTTTGTACATTTCTATCAGAAAACCATAAGCCATATAGTCAAAAATGATTTAGAAGTATATAAATACTGTTCAAACTGAATATTGGTCGACAGGGGATGCTTACTCCTCCATGGCACCTGATCCCACCTATTGGTTTCCAGAAGTCCGTGTTTGTCCATTTTTTACCAGATTTGTATCTATATCCTGGACATTCTATTGATTTATACTTTGGTAACTGAGGTTTTTATATATACAAAAATGAATCGGCCATTATCTCTGCTGACGTACTAATCTTGTGGTGCTAATAGCCAAATAGAGTGATTGTCCATAAATTACTTATTATTTTTATAACCGCTTATTGATTATATTTTTACTGTTTATAATTGCAGATTACCCCTAGCAGTGCTGTAGTGGTAGAATACCAACATGACAGTACTGATTTTGAAAAGTGGTGGTTATTGTCACTTGGCAGACAGACACTTGCTGGTATCAATGAAAATAAGTTCCCTGATTTGGTTTGTAATACTTTAAAAATGCCAAATAATTGGCATAGAAAATGATAAACATGAGCTTCATGAGACTTAAAAATCAGGCCTCACACTGTATTTTATCGGTACTTAGACATGCAAAATTTTCTAACAATTCAGCTAAAGCTGGTGACTTCTTCATATAAGTGAAATAATTCTGGGTGAGATGTAAACTAATCAAGCGAAATCAAACTGCGCCTACAGAATTAAACTTGTCTACCTTCAAAATGAGACGTCAAACTATTTGCATCATAGAAAACCAATGAAATTTCATTGCAGTTGGCTCTATGTCATTACACTTGTAAAAACTTTTTTGGCAGTCATACTATTTAAGCTTAGTTGATACTATTGAAAATGTTTTGGCAAGTTGTAAAAATATTACGCAAACTAATTAGGCAGTTAAAGTTAAGTTTTACAAAACCCAAATCTTTACTACAGTTAAAAATAAAATTAAATGAATATTTGCCACTTCTCATTCAAAATTTATGCCGACTGCAATAGATTTGTAATGTAAAGTTTGACTTCGTATTTATTAACCAAGGATTTTAAATTTGCATTTCTATGTAAAAGTTCCATACATGGGAAAATCTATAGATTGGTTTTAAATGCAGGAAACTTTTTTTTAATGGAACATTAACACCCCAATCAGAGGTATACTCTGAGGAATTATCAGTTACAACTTCAACTTAATAATGCACTAAAAATCTACTAAATTATATGTTGAATTTCAAATACCTTGCAGTGATTTTTTGACTTGGACAAATTTAAAGCATAACATTAAAATTACACTGACTAAAGTAATCGTTCCTACTTGTCACCAAACACAAGAGAGTATTCAATGAGGAATAAGACGTTTTTGTTGTACAGCTTGTTATACCAAAACGTTAGTAGAATCATCCGTATGATAATCAAAAGGTTACTCTGCCCTGCTACCTTTTGTATTTCGGACAAAAACTTCTCACCATGTGTTAAACACCAAAATATTATCGTTTCAAAAAGATCCTCCTTATAATTATAGATATTTAAAAAAGTTTCATATTTTACATGCTTACTCCACTAATGAAACTCTTGAATGTCAGGTCATTAACAAATTGACATTTATCTTCACTTTTTGCAAGTAGCTTTATGCCACATTCTCCAATATTTCAGTAATGAGGTGACAACAATTTATTAATCATGGAGGAGAGAATCCCTTTGCCCGGAAAGACACCACAAACGCAAGTAAACTGGCTGACTTTGTCACAAAAATTGGATTACTTTCTGGCAAGATTTGAAACAGCAAGGACCAGATGTGTGCGATTTCATGGATCAAACCATTTAGTTATGGAGACCTCTAAAATACACGGATGCATAAAAAATGTATGGTACTGCATTCTAGAAGCCACAGAAGGTCTATAGCATAATTTACCTTGTGACATTATAACGTGTGTATCTTGACAAAACCCTAGAGGTGACAAGAAAATCATTCCCCGTAAAAATGAAGGAAGAATCTGCGAATCGCGGGTGAAAGTCCATATTACCTTTATGTACTGTGCCTATACAAAAATTTAGGACATAGAATATTGTTGATGTACAGATGGTTTCATTCTCAATTGCAGTACATTTTGTATGAGTTGGTACTTGAATATTAGAAGACTGAGTACTTGAGTAATTTTATAACTCTTAATGTCTGTCTGTCTGTAATTTGTTCACATTTTTAACTTCTCCAAAATTGCTAAAGGGATTTGGTGAAACGTTACAAGATGCAAGTACTAAAGGTCCTCTACCAAATTTATTCATTTCGGCCTGATTGGCCTATGGGAGGACCTAGGTGTAGTCCCTGGGGGTACCCCTCTTTAGAAAACCTCTCTGGAACTGAGGCATGAATTGAAATATTAATTGTATCTGAGTGATGTGTGATTAAAGTTCGTTAATTCCGGAAAATAAATTTTGGATGTCTGTTTATACATTGTCATTTTTAGTTATAGTTTAATCATTTAATGGGTTTCATCCTCATTTAGTCATTTAAAGAGTTTTACATATGATTAGGTAGAGAAATGTTTCCTTAAAGAAGTATTCTGAAAATTAATTGTTTTATTTTTATTAATGAATTTTTAAAACTGCAAAGGATAGTATTTTTTCACACACTTGTTCTTCAAATCTGCTGAAGGATAATGGAAGCAAGTACGGTATCCAAATTCCCCTACCATGTCTACGTTTTTTTTTTCAAGATCAACTCAGAGGTGGATCCAGGGTTGGCAAAATATCTTCTCCAGAACTGCTGCATGGATTGAAAATCTAATTGCATGAGTAATTTTTAATGATGCATGATTCAGTTTCCTGTTTTTGGAATAAATTGGAAAATGTTTTTGACATCTTTCCCAGCTTTGTCATATTCATTTTTAAGTCTTCTCTACACCTTGTTAAAATAATTCGTAAATTTGAGATTCCCATATTTGTAAGATACTGACTTAGTTCAGTTGAGCGATGTAGCCCATGGGTCTCTTGTTTCTCATACTTGTAATATTATATTTCAGAATGGTCTGAAAATAGAGAAGATGAAAGACTTATGAAATGTGGCAGTTGATGATGGAACACTGCTAAAATGTGGCATCCTTTGATAATAGAACATTTTTTGTTAAAATATGACAACATTTGCCAGTGGAACATTTTGTGTTGAAATGTAGCATCATCTGATGATGGAACATTCTGTTTCAAAATGTTGAATCATTTGATAATGGAACTTTTTGTAGTAAAATGTGGATTCATTTGATAATAGTACATTTGTGCTAAAATGTGGTATTTGATAATGGAATATTCTGTTAAAAGTAGTATTATGTGATAGTGGAACATTTTGTGTTGCAGTTAAAAGGACATGGAGCATCATATGATAATTGAATGTTTGATCATAGATTTATTTGTGTTACAGTAAACTGAACAGTAACCCTGGAATAATTTGACCTGATCAAAATGAATTTGTATTGAAAATATACTAGAACAATAAATTAAGTGTATAGTGTCAATTCCCTGACCAAATCATACATCTTTGCCTTAACAATTTTACTGTGGTTCTGTGCAGATACCACAAATAAAGATTTAAATATGAACAGCTGGTATTTTGAATGTATTTTTTTGTGTTGAAGCTTCCACATGATTGTTCTTCAGGAAGCCTTTCACTAAAATTTGTGTGGATTGGATCCACGTTTAAACCTAAGCAAAAGTTGTTACGAGATTGCTAGTTTACTTGCAAAA
>BROG01002137.1:0-15555 GCA_030159075.1 Atrina japonica | reverse complement strand
GTATTGTCATGTGCTCAGAATTTTAATATATTGTAGTGGTGGATTTAGAAATTTCTCGAAGCGGGGGTAAAGGGGACATTAGATTATGAGGTAAGATTATGATAAGGAGCACTTCAGAAGGTAACCCGTACATGCCATCCGACTACCTTCTGACTTACTAATTCATTTTGATACAAACTATCAAATTACTTATAAAAATATTTTCAATGAATTGAAAGCCTTAACTGGTATTTGACAAGATTATGTGGCCCAGTGGTTAGAACATAGCACTTTGAACCATGAAGAATCCTATTAGTACCTTAACTGATTTTTGTGACAAAGTTTGTTAATTTACATGTAAAAGGCCAATGGTTTCTCCCCATGTACATTGCAGCCGGGTTCTCTCCTTCACAAATAAAAACTAGACACCACTTTATCGGCACATCGATTTACCCCATACTACCACAAACTGCATGTACCCCATACTGCCTAATAATTCCACATACCGTACCACCCAATATTACTGCATAATACTACCTACTAACTTACAAAGTCATTTTGATACAAACTATCAAATATCTTATATGATAAAAATAGTTTTAGCAATAAATCATAGCCAGATAAGCACTTTAAAGCCAGACCAAGCTATTCTAGATCATGGTTTTACTAAAATTGGAATTTTAATTACCATTCATAAATAATTGAAAAATTAAAATGTGTCAGAATGGTTCAGTAGTTAGTAATATTTTGTCAACACTTCGTCATAATACAATCTCTTACACAGAGTTGTCGGCCCTTGCACTACACAACAGTGTAGACTGCATTATATTGTCATTGTGGGGAATCCCACTTTTAAAACGAAAGTAATTTCCTAAAATTTAATGAAACAAGAAAAAGAAATATTGAGAATACACATAATTATACGTATTTATATATCAGGCAAATTGATTAAAAAAAATAGAAATACAAGCGTGATTTATAAGTTTTATCTCGCTAGCATTTCCTTCAAACGTAAAGTGCAACAGTGCAAGTCCAATTTTAAAACAAAAGTAAATATTTGTTACTCAGTCCTTAAACATGAAAATTGCTTATTTCAGAAAAAGAGCGATACCAATAACCATTTGGAACAACAAATCATCATACCAGTTCGTTCCTTTCCTTTTATATCTTTAAAATTACGGACTTTTCCATCTCCCGAGAACGTATTATCCAGTCAAGGTAACAAGACACAACATGTAAAATGGTCCTCGTTTGACTACACTTCGTTTTAGTACGAGTGAAGCGAAGTGGAAATATAACCGGGTACCAGTTTACATAGTGTTATGTAATTTCCATAACACATAATAGAAAAAAAAACATAACAAACAAAACGCATATTTCAGAAAGAAATTTTGAATGATTTTTTGGGATCTTTGTGTGGGAATTTACGCGAAATATAGTTTTTAAACAGTTAATTTCTTCAAATTTCTAAGATACCGATAGCTAAAATTACAATATTAAATGAAATGTAATAGGTGACAGCTATTTAATTATTAATTATTATAAATCATAGCCAGATAACCACTTTAAAGCCAGACCAAGAAATTCTAGATTATGGTTTCACTAGATCTTGACTTTGTTAATTACCATTCATAAATAAATGGATAATTAATTTGTGTCAGAATGGTTTAGTAGTTAGTAATATGTTGTAGTTTGTGATATTATGGGAGAGAATGTGATAGGCTACACATAAAATACAACAAGATGTTTTTGATAAACACAAATGCCCCCAGCCCCAACAGATTTCAAAGCTGCAAAATATTGCAATGTGCATGGAACATAATCTTATAAAAATCTATGCACAATTATTTTTCGGTCGCAAATAGTAAATGGGTGACGTCGGAAAATGTACGGATCGTGTACAAAATGTCCGAATGTACCTGACTCCGAGTTAGTTTCTTTATTGATTCAATTAAAAGCGCAGAGATTGCTGATACAATCTAATTTACAAAAGCCTTCCATAAATAAAATCTTACTAAATTATCTACGGCTATCGAAAAAAAGTAATTTAAAGGTACGCCATTGTAACTACATCGGCACGGACATGTAGCTTAACAGAATTTGTCAGCTACAATGTATTTGTATTTATTGTTCATTATTTAATTATCTTTTTTCAATTTGTATGCAGCTTGTATTTTTATTTCGGTTTAGTTCTAACGAATCCTGTTTTATAAACATTAGGCCTACTACAGTACAGGTCAGGCTTATCGTTGACACCTATCATTTATCAGTGCCGATCAGAGAACAAATGACGGTGTAATTGTTTAATTGACACAATGATTTTTACCTGTGATCTCAACCATGAAGAAAGTCAAGACTGATAACAATAGCCGAATCAGTAGGTGGCTTCTATGTCTATTCGTTGTAAAGAATGTATTCAAATTGAGTTTTGTACCTTTGTTCACCGAATCCAATGTCGGAGTCGGTACCGAATATTCTGTTGTAATAAGTACTTTTATATACATGTACATTTGTTCCCAAGCGATTCTTGTCGGATACCGAATATTCCGTTATAATGAATGTAGTTGCAAAGCGGGTTCACTGTATATAATTTTCTAATGTATATATGAGATGGTTTTCTTAAATTAAAACAATATTAATTGTTTTAGCACAATCGCTCAATAATAATACTTTTCATTGATATATAGCCCCGAGTTCACATTAGAGGGCTACATGGGCTACAAAGTCAGCCTGCATCAATCAAAGTCGCTCTCTGTTTGTCGCAAAGCAAAGTTTTTGTCGCCTTGCATTTCGCCGTTGTCGCTCTCCCGTTATCTTGACTTTTGTTTACGACTGTAGTGTCATGTTGTAAATTTGGATTTGACTGCGTGGGTGTAAATACAACATTGACAACATGACAACTTTACAGCCGCCCAGTAAATTCCAAATTCACTACATGACAGTAGTAACAAGTGATTAAAGGGAAGACCATTCGATTGGGGGGTACTGGCATATTTTCCAAAATAAATATTCTGGTCATGAAAATATTGAAAATAAATAATCTTTCCTCTACTAGCAAGACAATGAATATTCTGACCTTAACTAGTGCCCAAGTTGTGGTGAAAATGAAATAATGTTTATAAATTTCTGGCTCGCTTCGCTCGTCATATTTTATTCTAAAATATTTTAGTCTCGCTACACTCGATATATTATAATCTGTATTGTTTCCGCTCGCTACGCTCGCCATTTTTCATGACTGGCTTCAAATATATAAAAACATTTGAATATCATAATTATATGGCAAATTTAATGGGAGCTTAAAGGGCATCCCCCCTTTGGATGCCAAAATATAGATATGTCATGTATATACAGTAAGATTTAATTCAGAAGCCCAACATATGACAAGAAAATGTTAAAAGCCTCTATGTTTTTAAATACAAATTTGAAAAATTAATAAATATAAAAAGTTTTGCTCCCCCCTCTGCTCGGCGAAAACAATTATATATACTTCCTTTCTGCAAACGTTTTCCGTATGCCTATATTTTGAATTTCATTGCTTTTAACTTCACTTTGTTTTACTTCAGTTTCTTTCAAAAGTGTTTATCCTTCATTTTAGTATTGTGTTTTCTCAACATATATGAAACATGAACATTTATTTGTAAACGTAGTCTATCAATGGATGTGTAAAATTTCCCCATAATACCACATGTTACCATATATTACTACTTACTAAGTCATTTAGACACGAATTATCAAATTATTCACAATAAAAAGTTTATTTTTAGGAAAAAATCTGAAATTCTGTTACTAAGTCATTTTGATACAAACTATAAAATTACTTATATGATAAAAATATTTTTAGCAATGAATCATAGCCAGATAAGCACTTTAACGCCAGCCCAAACAATTCCCGATCATGGTTTCACTAGAATTGGACTTTTTAAAATTTCCATTCATAAATAATTTGATAATTAATTTGTGTCAGAATGGCTCAGTAGGTAGTAATATGTGGTAGTATGTGATATTATGGGATATAATGTGATAGGCTACATATAGAATACAACAAGATGTGTTTGTTAAACACAAATGCCCCCAGTCCCAACAAATTTCAATGCTGGCAAAATATTGCAATGTCCTTAATACATTTTGACCCTACCCCACCCCAGGGGCTTGAGATATAAGTGAAGTGTGAGCAATACTAAGATGAACTATAGATGTTACTGTATCACAGTCCAAACTTGAAATATTGCATATTGTATGTAATCAGGGCGAAATTACGGACGAACAAAAAACAAGATAGACGGAGGATCCAAACACAAGATGCCCCCAGCTTATTTTTCAGGCAGGGCATAAAAACACAGAACTCCGAATTACAATTTCACTAGTACCTGACAGATTTATTCCTAAAAATAAACTTTTTATTGTAAATAATTTGATAATCCGTGTCTAAATGACATAGTAAGTAGTAACATATGGTAGTATGTGGTATTATGTTGTTCTCAATTACAGGGGGCAATTAAATGAAATTTAAGACATTTTTCTTTTGGGGTGGGTTGGGGAGGGGGTGACAAGACCCTGTATATTTGATATTATCGATAATTAGATTTTCATATCTCTAGCTGCTAATAAATCATATACATTTTGATACAATGCATATTACGTTTACAAATAAATGTTCATGTTTCATATATGTTGAGAAAACACAATACCAAAATGAAGGGTAAACACTTAAGAAGAAAAACATGAAATAATAAAATACAGCGAAGTTAAAAGCAATAAAATTCAAAATATATTCATACAGAAAAAGTTAGAAGAAAGGAAGTGTATATAATTGTTTTCGCCAAGCAGAGGGAGGCGCAAAAAATTTGGTATTTTATATTTATTAATTTTCCAACTTTGTACTTAAAAATATAGAGGTTTTAAGTATATTCATTCAAATGCTGGGCTTCTGAATTAAATCTTGCTGTATATACATGACATATCTATATTTTGGCATCCAAAGGGGGGATGCCCTTTAAGCACCCATTAAATCTACCACAGAATTATGATATTCAATTGTTTTGATACATTTGAATGCAGTGATGAAAAATGGCGAGGCTAGCGAGCCTAAAAAATAAAGATTGAAATATAGCGAGTGTAGCGAGCCTAAAACATTTAAGAATAAAATATGACGAGCGAAGTGAGCCAGAAATTTATAAACATTATTTAATTTTCACCACAACTTGGACATTAGATAAGGTCAGATTATTCATTGTCTTGCTAGTAGAGGACAGATTATTTATTTTCAATATTTTCAAGACCGAAATATTTATTTTGAAAATATGCCACCCCCCAGAATTAAATGGTCGTTCCCTTAATCACTTGTGACTGCTTTCGTGTTGTGCATTTTGAATTTACTGTTTAAAGTTGTCATGTTGAAAATTTTGTAATTACACACACCCAGTAAATTCAAAATTTACAATATGACACTACAGTCGTAAACAAAAGTCAAGAGAGTGGGAGAAGGACATCGGCGAAATGCAAGGCGACAAAAACTTTGCTTTGCGACAAACAGAGAGCGACTTTGATTGATGCAGGCCGACTGTGTAGCCCATGTAGCCCTCTAATATGAACTCTGAGCTATATATCAAAGAAAAGTATTATTATTGAGCGATTGTGCTAAAACAAATAATATTGTTTTAATTAAGAAAACCATCTCATTTATAAAGAGATAGCGACTTTGACTGATGCAGTCCGACTTTGTCGCCCATGTCGCCCTCTAATATGAGCTCTGAGTTATATATCGAAGACAAGTATTTTCAGCTATTGAGCTTAAATAAATGATATTAAATATAAATTGAGAAAACCATCTTAAATGTACATTAGACGATTATATACATGTATTAAAAATTCTATAAGACTAAGGATTTTATATCTGGGTAGTCCTGTTTTTTTTTTTTTTTTTTTTTTTTTTTTTTTTTTTTTTTTTTTTTTTTTTTTTGAATTTTTGTTTTCAAATATGGCAAAAGAGTTTATCCCAAAGGTCATTACTCAAATTACGTAGAAAAGAAGATACTTTACAACGTTTCACGTGCTTGATAACGTATTTGAACACACAATTTATCACATTCTCTTCTTTTGTCATGGGATAAAAACCATCAATTGAAATTAGTGATTAATAACGATATATTTCTGTAGATCTAATGGTCTCTAAATATTGTCTAATGTTTATTTAACACTCGGCTAAAGTTGGTTTTAATGTATATAAATTTACAAGACAATAATCCTGGACATTTACGCACACTCGATTGAAAAGTCACGTGCCATTGTACGTAAAATGATTTCCCGACACCAATGGGATTAAAAGATGTAGGTACAGACATCACGACCTCTGAGAATCGGGTAGACGAGGTATTGCACACAACAGCAGATTAGACCTTGCTAGGGACATAGGATGCTAGTATTTCCATATATCGATGATAAAAAGAAATAGTCACTTATTCAATCAAAAAAGTAATGATGCATAATTATCTGTGCAATCAATCTATTCCTTGTCAGTGTGAAAAAAAAGAATTACAAATATTTCTTTGTGACACTTCAGAAAACACCAGACGACAAAAATTACTTTTGGTAATTTTTATTTAATTTTTTCCTTCGATATAACTTACATTTTCACAATTCACTAAGTCATTGATTTACAGAAGAGGCCATTGTTTTAAGGTGTTGCCGGTCATTGGTTAGTGTTGGCTTGGGTATACAGATTATGCCCTGTAAACTTTACCAAATTATAATATATGATGTTATAACCGCATATGTTTCACTAGACTACATTGCTATCAATTTCCTATGTCATCTTGTCGTATCTTTACTTCACAATTTCTAGGGGTTCTATGTTTAGATTCATAGACAGTATTACACACAGTAACACGTACAATTCAATAGACCTTAATGGTCACTAGGGTGAAATTGTACCCATATTTGGCCCCGTTTGGAGCCACTAGACCGTTACCATTTGCAAACATATGTATGGCTTCTCATGGAAATGCGGTATGTTTTGTAAAATTATGTTAAAAGCTTAAAATTGAACCATTGATTCTTTAGAACAAATAACACGTTTTCAGCTTTTGAATAAAAGCTTAAATTTGATATCAGAGGTGTCTGTGACCTTGACCTATGACCATATGACCTTGAAACTTTGTAATCATTATATCTTATTTCTAATAACTTCCCAATATACAAAAGATACCAGTTTTGAGTTAAACAATCAATGTTCTAAATTGTAACCGATCAAAGTAAATATGTCAACTTAAGGCTCGTCGTGGAACAGATTTCGATAACATTTGCAACCTTTATTGATATTAATTTTTAAGAATTATGTATATAACATTTGAAAGTCACCTGATCATTAACAGGCTCATCAGATGTTTAAAAAGGTGACATTTTTGTGCATTTTTACCCCAGTTGAAGCCCCTATTTGACATAGCCCCGTTTTTATTTGCAAACTGTATGCTGGGTTATATGGGGATGCTTCCAGTCAAGTTTGGTTAGAACTGGTCCACTATTTCCTTAGAGAAAGTGAAAGAAAGAAGACCCGTAGAACCATTGATCTTCAGAACAAATAACACGTTTTCAGATCTTGAAAAAAGCTTAAATTTGATATCAGAGGTGTCTGTGACCTTGACCTATGACCATATGACCTTGAAACTTTGTAATCATGATATCAATATAATTTCTAACAACTTCCCAATATACACAAAAATTGACCAGTTTTGACTTAAACAATCAATGTTCTAAATTGTAACCTATCACAGTAAATGTGTCACCTTAAGGCTCGTTGTGGAACAGATTTCGATAACATTTGCAACCTTTATTGATATTAATTTTTAAGAATTATGTATATATCATTAAAAGGCTCATCAGATATTTAAAAAGGTGACATTTGTGTGCATTTTACCCCAGTTAAACCCCCGTTTTTATTTGCAAATTGTATGCTGGGTTATATGGGGATGCTTCCAGTCAAGTTTGGTTAGAACTGGTCCACTATTTCCTTAGAGAAAGTGAAAGAAAGAAGACACCATCCTGAGGTAGGTCAATATATACCTGAATTATTACGCACAGAGCTGACTTATAGCAAACGAACACCACCCTGGGGTAGGTCACTTTACTGCTCAATTATTATGGATTCGGTCGACTTATAGAAAAAAAGACACCACCGTGAGGTAGGTTATTTTGTTGCTTGATTATTACAAAATTGACTGACTTCTAGAAAACGGACACAACACTGGGGTAGGTCACTCTATAGCTTAATCATTACGGACTAAACCGACATATAATAAAGGACAACACCCTGGAATAGGTCTCTTTATAGCACAGTTATTACGGACTGGGTCGACTTATAGAAAAATGAAGAAGTAAATAAGATATAAAGTTTGACGAAAATCTTAAGTACGTGTTTACTTAAAAGTACATTTGACCTTTGAATCCATGATCTTAAAATTTTTTTATCATGATTCTTAAATAATTCGGAACAATTGTCTAATATATTTTGTAAAGAAAAGAAAAAACAAAAACAAAAACATGTTCTATGTTACTGTTCAAAGCACTTCCCAGTGGTATGTTTATAATTATATGAAGTTATTTTGCTTTGATTTACAAACTTTGTAGTCACTGTCATACCAATTATGCATGCACAATGTTAAAGACATCTTATCATTGGTTCATATGAGAAGAATTTTTAAAAATGTTTAAAAGTTTTATCCTTCTGGCCCTTTTTAGGTATCTATAGGCGTAGCCCCTTTTCATTCGCAACCTTGATGGGGCTTAGCATGGGGATACTCCACAATGTGTTATAGACTAACAGACACACAATATATTTACTATATTCCATTCATTTCACAAGGGTTTAAAGTTAGCAAACTCGGGGAAAACCCATAACATGAAAATTAATGTTATAATGTCAAATAAAATAAAATTTTGAGATATCGAAATTTCATATATTCTATTCCGTTCCGCATTTTATCAACACTTCGTCATAATACAATCTCTTACACAGAAAACTCTGTATGAGAGATTGCATTATATTGTCATTGTGGGGAAACCCACTTTTAAAACGAAAGTAATTTCCTAAAATTTAATGAAACAAAAAGAAATATTGAGAATACACATAAAAGTACATATGATTTATACGTATTTATATATCAGGCAAATTGATAAACAGATTAGAAATACAAGAATGATTTATAAGTTTTATCTCGCTAACATTTCCTTCAAACGTAAAGTGCAACAGTGCAAGTCCAATTTTAAAACAAAAGTAAATATTTGTTACTCAGTCCTTAAACATGAAAATTGCTTAATCAGAAAAAGAGCGATACCAATAACAATTTGGAACAACAAATCTTCATACCAGTTCGTTCCTTTCCGTTTATATCTTTAAAATTACGGACTTTTCCATCTCCCGAGAACGTATTATCCGGTCAAGGTAACAAGACACAACATGAAAGATGGTCCTCGTCTGACTACACTTCGTTTTAGAGCGAGTGAAGCGAAGTGGAAATATAACCGGGTACCAGTTTACATAGTGTTAGGTGATTTCCATAACACATAATAGAAAAAAACCCATAACGGACAAAACGGATATTTCAGAAAGAAATTTTGAATGATTTTTTAGAATCTTTGTGTGGGAAATGATAACGGATTTATTTAAATTGAATATTTACGCGAAATATAGTTTTAAAATAGTTCATTTCTTCAAATTTCTAAGATACCGATAGCTAAAATTACAATATTAAAAGAAATGTAATAGGGGACAGCTATTTAATTATGAGGGGGGGGGCTGGCAAATTTTGTCGATTCAGATTATTTATTTTCATACCGCCGCAGGACAGATTATTTTTTTCAAGCAGACCAGAGACAGATTATTTATTTTCTTTATCTTTTTATTTTTTGGCTTCAATGTATTGTCATGTGCTCAGAAATTTAATATACTGTAGTGGTGGATTTAGAAATTTCTCGAAGCGGGAGTTGAGGGGACATTAGATTATGAGGCAAGATTATGATAAGGAACCCTTCGGAAGGTAACACGTACATGCCATCCGACTACCCACTAACTTACTAAGTCATTTTGATACAAACTATCAAATTACTTATAAAAATATATTAGCAATGAATCATAGCCAAATACAATTCCCGATCATGGTTTCACTAGAATTGGACTTTTAAATTTAAATTTTTAAATTTCCATTCATAAATAATTTGATAATTAATTTGTGTCAGAATTGTTCAGTAGTTAGTAATATGTGGTAGTATGTGATATTATGGGATAAAATGTGATAGGCTACACATAGAATACAACAAGATGTATTTGTTCAACACAAATGCCCCCAGTCCCAACAAATTTCAATTCTGGCAAAATATTGCAATGTCCATGATACATTTTGACCTTACCCCACCCCCAGGGGCGTGATATATAAGTGAAGTGTGAGCAATCCTCAGATGAACTTTCAGTCTACGTTTTGCTACTGTATTACAGTCTAAACTTGAAATATTGCATATTGTATGTAATTAGGTCGGAATTACTGACGAACAAAAAAGATAGACGGAGTATCCAAACACAAGATGCCCCCAGCGTACTTTTCAGCCGGGGGCATAAAAACAAATAATTCCGAATTACAATTTCACTAGAACCTGACATATTTATTCCTACAAATAAACTTTTTATTGTAAATAATTTGCTAATCTGTGTCTAAATGACTTAGTACGTAGAAATATATGGTAGTATGTGGTATTATGGGGAAATTCTACACACCCATTGACAGAATTGACAAAAATTGTCGTGTATGGCGCAAACCACTATCCAAAATTATGGTATTTGATCAGTGTCCAGATAAGTATAAATGGATTAAGAAAGTATTTGTTATACATCTTCAGTCGTCTCGATTACAGGGGCGATTAAATGTATTTTCAGAGATTTTTTGGGGGTGGGGGTGACAAGACCTATATATTTCATATTATCGATAATTAGATTTCCATATCTCTAGATGCTAATAAATCATATACATTTTGATACAATGCAAATTACGTTTACAAATAAAAGTTCATGTTTCATATATGTTGAGAAAACGCAGTACCAAAAATGAAGGACAAGCACTTAAAAAAGAAAGTGAAGTTAAAAGCAATGGATTTCAAAATATAGGCATAGAGAAAAAAGTTAGAAGAAAGGAAGTGTATATAATTGTTTTAGCCGAGCTCAGATTATTCATTGTCTTGCAAGAAGAGGGCAGATTATTATTTTCAGTATTTTCAAGACCAGAAAAATTTATTTTCAAAATATGCCAGCCCCCTCCCTCCGCCCGAATAAAAAAAGTGGTCCCCTTTATTACTTGTTACTACTGTCATGTTGTGAATTTGGAGTTTACTGGGCGGGTGTAATGTTGTCATGTTGTAAATGTTGTATTTACTTCACGCAGTCAATTCCAAATTTACAACATGAAACTACAGTCGTAAACAAAAGTCAAAATGCAAGGCGACAAAAACTTCGCTTTGAGGCAAACAGAGAGCGAATTTGACTAATACAGGCTGACTTTGTAGTCCACGTCGCCCTCTAAAGTCAGCTCTGAGCTATATATCTAAGAAAAGTATTTTAAGTTATTAAGCTAAAACAAATAATATTGTTTTAATCAAGAAAACCATCTCATATATACATTATAAAATTATATACATGTATTCTAAATTCAATAAGACTAAGGATTTTATATGTGGGTATTCCTGTGGGTATTTTTCTTTTCTTTTTTCTTTATACTTGTAATCTAAAAACTTCAATAGCATTCACCTTGCAAGTGAAAGGTTATGGGTTCAAATATGGCGAAAAAGTTTATCTGAAAGATCATTACACACGAAAATACAGCCAGATGTTTTAAGCTTAAATTCTAATAAAACAAATTACGTAGAAAGGAAGATCTTTTACAACGTTTCACGTGTTTGATAACGTATTTGAACACATAATTTATCACATTCTCTTCTTATGTCATGGGACAAAAACCATCGTTGTGACAGCTTATATAACTGTAATGATATGTAGGGGTATACATAGGCGCGTGTGAGACATCTATATAGTACGTTTTGAAATAAAATTAAAATGTAATTGCCGTTTTCAGTAATAATATATAAAGGTTTATTTATGTTTTTATCAATTGAAATTAGTAATTAATATCCAATACACAAATAACGATATATTTCTGTAGATCTAATACTTTTTTAAGTAATTGTCTAATGTTTAGTTTAACACAAGGCTAAAATTAAGAGGTTTTAATATATGTAAATTTACAAAAAAATAACCCTGGACATTTACGCACACTCAATTGAATAGTCACGTGCCATTGTAAGTAAAATTATTTTCCGACACCAAGGGGATTAAAAGATCTACAGACATAACGACTTATTCAATCAAACAGGTAATGATGCATAATTATATGTGCAATCAAATTATTCTTTGTCAGTGTAAAAAAGAATTACAGAGCGTGTTTTTTTCTGGCTTGTTGACTATTCAGAAACTGTGTAACCTAAGTCATAGCCTGACATCCTGGCTCAGTGATGCTAACGCTGTCAGTATAGCCAGGTGGAATACAATCACTTCGATTACCTATTCAACCGCACTGAATTGTGGGATAACACCAAATCATAACACACATGGTGTTCAGATACTCAACCGATGTGACAAGAGAATTTACAGCGTATTAAGATTGGGCCAGGAACCCAGGCTACCTACGGATTTCAACATAGCAGCTTAATTTTGAACTTCAAATGCGTGGTCCAATTGAAAATATTTTTTGATTTTCGAATCAGAAATAAACCTAACATGTGTTTAGGAAAAACCATTCCTTAAATTGATAAGAACTAGTTGCTTGCCTAGCAACCATTTAGTGATCTAACCCTGCTAAATGTAAATAGAGCAACTTAAACTTAATAAGACGGTATATTTCAAATTTTATAAAGATTCATTCTGTACTTTCTTAGAAATAGCGATAACAATTTTTAAATGTCAAAATTCATGACGGACGCTTGACGGCCATTTTGTGATCCGTCACGCCTAAAAATGTACACAGCAAAATAAGATCTCAAAATTCATAAATACCACTTCCGTATTTGTTGAGAAATAGCATTAATAAACTTTAACTGTCAAAATTCAAGATGACCGCCTGGCAGCCATTTTGTGATCCGATCCGCCTGAAAATATTAAGTACACAACAAGACCTCAAGGAGAACCTATATACATGTATCTTTTTTCATAAAGATAGATATCCTTTTGTACTTTCTGGGAAATAGCGATTAGGAACTTTAATTATTAAAATTCAAGATGGCCACCATTTTGTGATACTACTCCCATCCCAATGAAAATAAACAGTGCACAACTAGACCATCAGGATAACCTATATGTTCACCTATAATTTCATAAATAAATAGTGATAACAAACATTAATTGTCAAAATCAAAGGTGGCTGTCTGGCACCATTTTGTGATCTGACTCACCAGAATTTGTACAGTGCACAACAAAACCATAAGCAGAACGTATATGCCAAATTTCATAAAAATGCCCTCAGAGCATACTAAGAAATAGCAATAACAATCTTTGATTCTTAAAATTCAAGATGGCCGTCTGTTAGCCATCTTGTGATTCGACACGTCTGGAAATATACAGTGCACAACTAGACCTCAAGGAGAACATATAGTTCAATTTGATAAAGATCCCTTTAACACTTTCGGAGAAAATTGCGCTAAGAAACTTTAATTGTTAAAATCCAAGAGGGTCTCCTGTCAGATATTTTTGTCTAAAAATGTACTTTGCACAACTTGACCTCACGGGGAAATTATGTGCTAAAGTTTAATAAAGATCCCTTTAGTACTTTCTGAGAAATAGCGATAACAACCTTTAACATCAATTTTCTGTTAGGGTCAACCAAACCTTAGCCTCTTCAAAAATATAAAGGATGCAAACGTTATCCTAGTAATCCACTTCCATGTGTTATTATATACAGTAACCAAGAAAAAATATATTTTGTTTGCGTTGCTAAGGTAACCGCTGCCCATAGAAACCAGGGATTGCAATTTATTTAATGCTATTATTGTCCAATATTCGAATAACAGCATTCCATGAAAAATCGATGCCATAAAACTGTTGGTTATATTCCCTTGTATGAAAAATATTTTGGGCAAACACTTTCTTCCACGTTATACTTGAAATAATACAAATACCATATATATATATATATATATATATATATATATATATATATATATATATATATAACCTAATATATACTATAGAGACTTCTTCTGAACGTGATCAATGTTACAACTGTAATATAATCCTACGTCAAGGTCACTAGGGCTAAAATAGGCCTAAAGGTGAAGGGGCAATAATAGCTTTATTTAGCCAAACTTATGTGGGAAATAGTCAAATAATAACTAATTACTCAAGTAAACATCAATGGATTTAGTGGTGAATCTAGAGCAACATAACACTTTTTTTAAGTCATGCCTTCTTTTTTTCTCGCGCCATGTTCTTTTCTATGATGTCGATCGCCAAAGCACCCGACAACCCTCCAATAAATTAGCGACATTCCCTGGCGACTAAATTATTCCATTTTTGAAACCCACTTCCAATTTTTTATTCCTTAATCTGTTAATTGCGCAATTTAACCGTGTGGACACCGTATATTTTACGGCCGATTAGTTTAAATGACCTCAAATATGGTAATCAACTGAGAAAGTGTAGCCAAACGACTCAAAGGTGATTGGGAATGTCGGAAAATCCGCTGAATGTCCGCCGTTTTCAAATGGCTAGAAAATTAATGTATATTTAAAATGCTTGCAAAAAATAAGTTCATGTACTCCAAATCTGTCGAAAATTGACCCTGAATCCATGTAAATTTTCCACAGGTATGGATAAAGTTTCTACTAGTGCGCGGGTATAATTTTTACGTAGAATATTGTCACCGGGTAGTTTCTCTATGAGGGTCACTTTTCAACATTAAACCGGCTATAGTGTTATTTCTTCTTTAGTAGGCTATGTATATGGCATTTTTTCTTTTTGAGAAAAGTGTCCATCATCTGGTGAATGATCTAAACCTCGTGTACTAAATCGATAAAATCGTGCCATAACCGGCTACTGGTCATAGAGTCATAGAGAGCTAATGGATCCTGACCAGTATTGTAATGTTTTTATTTAAAATCTTATGCAGGCCAGGGCTTTTTTTCTATAGTATCCATGGACCGAATTTCCTCCCCTTTCCCAATGCAAAATGCAAACAATGGAAATAAAAATAAAACAATGTAAGAGGAAATGCATTTAAAAATACATTTAGATTTCCATGTGTACACACAATTTTTCCCAATATGACACAATTCCACAATAAAATTCCCAATTGTGTTGCCAATAGCAATTTCCCAAAATCGCCATAAAAAAGACCTGTTATGATATACATGGTTAAATTTATAAAATATGATCATTACAACTAAAGAACAATTGCTAAAAATCTGAACTGACTGAAGTATGCCTAAAATTATATCTGTAAATTTAAGGAAATATAGTTTTTTTTATTTAAAATTCTCTCTCTCTCTCTC
>BROG01002136.1:10000-15559 GCA_030159075.1 Atrina japonica | reverse complement strand
CAAAGGGCATATAAAAACTGGCCGCTGAAAACATTTTCATATTTTTTTTTTTTTGGCCCTTTGCTTTCTACAGCACCGATCCTTAAATTACACATTTTTCTGTTTACTTTACCTCTACGCACATCTATTTTCTCATTTGAAATCCGGAGATAAGTTGGAAAAATTCTATCACAGGGCAATTTTCTGCGTTTAGGGAAACTGTTTAGCCTACTGACGATACAGGGGAATATTCCTTGAATTGTGAAACGTATGTATGTGTCATATTCAAATTTGAGTGCATGGGTACCCGTTCGGCACGAAATCAATTTTAGAAAGTGGGTTACATTTTATAAACAACAACAAAATTATAAAAAATAATTAATCGGGTATTTTATATCTAATGTTTTTTTTTTTCAAATCTGTTATTTTTCCTTTTCGACCACATCGAAAGTAAATATTCATATTAGGGCATATACCACAACCACCTACATGTAATCAAAGGTACCAAGTTTGATCCCTAATAAGATTCATCATTAAAAATATATACATTTGAATATCATACTTCATTATTAGCGATTCGTGGTCGCACCAAATCGAATTCATAATGTGAATAATAACATAGAATAACAGTTCTAATATTATCCGGTATTTTTGTAGCGCATCCGATCGCAACTCATTAAAAAAATTCAGAATAACCAGTGGTTTGAAAACATAAGAAATTGCTGCTGCCATATATATATATATATATGTGTGATATCTGAATACATGAACAGTAATGATGCAATATTTAAATGTCAAATTTGCTGTCGGATTCATATTGTACTTGTTTCACAGTTAAGAATATCCATATTATTTTCCCGATGTGGTGAAACAGTTGATATTATTTAATATTTTAGTTTTGATGAGAAGAGAATAAATAATTCTTAATTTAAATTTATTTTGACTATTACACTAATTTCAAATCAAGAAATACATTTACCTATTCATTAGGCAACACCGAGTGAATCTTGTCCAGTCAGAAAATGCGGCATGGTTTTTTCTTCTGCTTTTTCTTCGCGTAAAATGTTTAATGCTTTATACCCAATTTGTTTCTAACGTCTATTAAATGGTACGCCAAATAGATATATGCAGTAAAAAAATGTTGCTTTTTCAAAATCAATCCTCATGTAATATTTACGAATTTGCTGAAATTTTGAAATTTGACGCCATTCTACTATTTATGATGTAGGCTGTCATGGAAGTACTTTCTATTCAAAGCGGTTCATATCGGACGTGGGCGAAACTAGTGTCCTAAATGGAATATACTTACCACGTATATCCCATATTAGGTCAAATAAGGAGTGTGCAAATTTTATATCTATACGACTTCCGTTTTTGTGCGTTTTCTAAAATGTTAAATGTTGTATCATAAATACACAACAATGCATAAAAATATTACATGGGGCCTACATGTTTTATTTCTTTTCAACAAATCACACAATGTTGACGTTATCAATATGTTACACAGTTGTGACGTCTTGTAAGGTTTCTGTACCACCTTTGGCAGCAGTATATGGGATACAATTATACCTTTTCCACGTGCCCAGTCTAAGCTAATGAGTATCTGTTTATATGTTATGTTTATGAAGTTGTGAATATGTGCAAGGCAGTCAAAGTTTTTGTTCGCGCTAGGTGTACGTGATACACGTGTGTGATTCTGGGTTAGTACGCATACAAAAAATGTATATGAAACAAAAGGTGATGCAACTTCAACCCAAAGTCATATGACATAAACATCTATTTTACATGTGTAATCACTCAGTCATATACAGTTTTAACACGTTTTAAAACTCACCCAAAACTTGTACCTCACATAACTGTAGGATATCACACTGATTGATGATGTCGTTTGGGAGGCATTCAAGAGGTTTATTTAACCATATCGTGAGGTATCTTCCCTTCCCGTCACAGTTAAGTCTTACAACAGAAGAAGATGGACCAGATGAATCTGACAAATCTCTGGCGCAGTACGGACTTGATCTCCAGTTCGTTACGTCAACCGTGAAATGTACAGAGTAATACCGAAAACGGTAAATATCTAAATTAGAAGAAAATATAATGTTATTTTAAAATGAAACGGAATGTCATAGTAAAAAAAAAACTGTAAAATATGCTATTTAAATCAACAACAAGACGTTTCAGCAACTACAAGTACATAAACACTATTATTTGATGATAGGAATGATACGCAAGTCTGAACCGAGATGTCATCTAGGCTGGGATTTTCCACCGAGACTGTTATCTGTGTATGTAGGACTCAAACGGGGCGGTTCATTATTTGTCTCGCATCTGGAGTGGTTAAACTCCCGTTTGCTTACGAATAAATCAGTCTGACCAATTTAAATGGCAGCATCATTCACTATTTGTTCAACATCAGAAACATAACATATGAAAAATCAAATTTACATGTTTTGGGGAGGATTAACATTTTAATTACTGTACGGGTTATGCTACTCACTTTTCACTTATGAAAACCTTCACCGTGAAAACGTTTTATCTGAATGTTTGTAGGAAAATGACAAGTAAAATCGATTACTGTTGGCCAATGTAATACAAATGTTATGCTTTATTACTTAAAATTTAAATTTTAAATTTTACCAGATCAGCGAAGATTTCACTGGACCCAATCCCGCCTGGTTATATGAATTCTATTGATAAATGTTTAAAGATATAAAAAATCTCAGATACCAAAGTATAAATCAATAGAATGTCCAGGACATAGATACAAATCCGGTAAAAATGGACAAACACGTACCTCTGTAAACGAAGAGGTGGGATCAGGTGCCACGGAGGAGTAAGCACCCCCTGTCGACTGGTCACACCCGCCGTGAGTTCACAGTCAAGTCCAATGAAATACGTGAGAAGTGTATCCTCGTTACAATTGGTACAGACGTCTCAACAACCGGCAACGAAAAGGCAACTCAACATGTCACTTAGTGAAACAGAGTAATGGCAAACAAGCCTATTATACCGACCGTAAAATTTGCGGAACGTTGATATTAAACGCGGTTTTCGATATCCCTGTGTCAGTAATTTGTCAGTGAGTAGTTTACCTCTGTATATTCTGTATATGAAATCTTCATATGTTGTACTCGCCCTGGCATATCGGATCATTTGTGAAATATAAACTCCATATGCGGGTGACTGAGGGATATTACTATTTAAATGTGGAACATTTACGATGGGAAATCCGAAATCGTCGCGTCGTATAGCTTAGTTGCTAATTTCGCGACTGTGTTTATGTGTTTAAGTAAAATGTCTAAGTATGAAGCGTGTGTGCTTGATTCTGTTGTATCTTTAATTTCTAGTTCGCTGGGATATACAGCATTGACATATGTATGAACATTGTCATTATTAATTGACAAAACGTCGTCGATATATCTAAATGTCAAATTAAAGGACACCGCTAACTTTTTCTTCTATTGATTCAGCGGTTTCTGAATGAAGTCTGCTTCGTATGAATAAAGGAACAGGTCGTCCGATAAAGGGGCACAATTGGTCCCCATGGGAATGCCGACAGTTTGTTGAAAGACCACTTCTCCGAACATTACGAATATATTGATTATTAGAAATTCCAGCATGTTTTTATATCAACTTCAGTGTATTTATGTGTAGAATCAGAGTGTTGTTGACGAAATAAGTATCCTGATAGCTAATCATTAGATATCTAAATTTTCAGGTACCACCTTTAGTGAAAAAACAGTTGTCTATGATGCTAAAAAATCTCTCTTTTAATTTTTTATGTGGAATATTTGTGTAAAGTGTAGAGAAGTCATAAGTTTTGATACTGTGAATTCGAGAAAATTTGTGTGCCTTCAGATTTTCTAAAAGCTGTTTAGACGTTTTAAGTATCCACATCTGATTTGCAACGCTTCTGGAATAAGTAACTGTACAGTATTGTTGAAGTTTCTTCTTAACGGCTGTCAATATCTTGGTAAGTAGTAAAGATAAAGGTTTGGTAGAGCATTTGCTGGATCCTGCTATGTATCTTTGCTTAGATGGGGTTTTATGAAGTTTAGGTATCCAATATAAATGTGGTAGCTCAAAATCGGTATCTGTTGTAGGTATATCAAATGAGCATAATACGGACACGTGATTTTGAAGGGTCTTGTCCATTGAAATTTAGCTACGTGTGTATGTAGGATTTCCAGAATTCGTATTAAAGCCAAGTTCTTCTAATAAACAATTATACTAATGTGCCTTACAAACAAAAACTATATTAGTAGGGGCTTTGTCTGCTGGTACCATTACATATTGGTCATGTAATCTATCCAGTTCAGTTACTACTTCTGGATGACTAAATACAGAGGGATAACGTGTTTTCATAATCCCTTTAAGTTTTCGAATACGATATTTTATCAACCATCGTATAACTTTTAGCCATTCAGACAAAGTGTCTGGTTCTACGTCTTCATGTTTGTCCCTTCGTATGGCATAATCTGCGACAGAATTCATAATTAAATTGAGATTCTGATGCCAATTAAAGGAACGGGCTTAGCGGTATTTAGAGCCCCTTAAAATAAGATTTTTGAGGGTTTCATTTTCAACAATAGAAACGTTGCCGGTGATGACATGCCCGATAGGATTGTATTTGAAAGGAGATGAAACACATGAACATGTGACAGTGTTGTGTAGAAGATGGTTGATGCCCAGGCACTGCAAAACCTGTTTGTAATTAAATAACTTGGATGCGATGCTAGGTGTAAAGCTGTATGAAAGGCGTGGTCTTTAATTTAACATATGGTGGAACACGGGACTGAACATTTTTGTGATTTAGAACATTGCCAATGTTTAAAGCGTCTTTGCCTTTATTTAAAGTCAAATATTACAACAAAGCAATACAAACTCTAGAGAGCATTATCTTGGAAATCGGCAATGTATTTCTTGTGACAGAATTAAGTGCAATGACTGAAATTGAAAACTATAGTACTTCCATTTTTTACTTCTTATATCTTTCTTTCTTTCTCTTTTTCTATCTATTCCCCCTCTCTCTCTGTCTCTCGTGAAAACTTTCTTACCACTATTTAGTAAATAAATCTTGAGTTCGGATATTGCAAATGTCCCGTTGAGATCCACCCTCCACCAAGCCTCAGGAGCTTTATCTAAAGCAGTCAGAGCACATGACGCACTGTCAATTGTCTGTGCTGTATTACCATCAACTGCTCCGTCAGCACCAGAATCTGTAGTTCTCTGTGTACTCATTTCTGCCGTTTTGTTCAACACAAGATTGTCTAAAAATAAGAAATATCAATTTCTAAAATTCAAATAAATGTGACAATTCTTTGCAAAAAAAATAGATATTAGTGATAAAGCTTTTGTTGTTATACTACACTGGACCTGACCTTATCTTCATATAATGTACAGGAATATAAAATGTTATGCCTGTGTATAGCTCTTATTTGTTATTGTACATCAAGTACAAGAAGTATAAATAGAAGGAAATCGATTTTGTTTTGGTAAACACAGCTAATACCCGAATGCATACTTTATATATATCACTGAGATCAAGTAAAAGTTGCAATTAAAAGTTACTGTGATTTT
>BROG01002136.1:0-5000 GCA_030159075.1 Atrina japonica | reverse complement strand
AATATATGAGAAATGGAAACACATAGATCTCTTAAAATCTGGAGAAGAGATCAGGGCCAAAAGTCACCCAATGTACTCAATACTGAACTTCAACGATCATTTCATTATCTTTACTATATAATCGTTTGTAAAACTTTCGGGTTTGAGTGATTAGGAAGCATATAGTGATTTTCCATCGTTTAAATATAAATGTTTGCGTCATACTTATGATTTTCCCCTAAAGTACCTTGAGTACGGTACCCAACTTTTGAGTACGTACTCAAACAACATTTTAATATTTCTGAAGTTTTCTTCAAATGAGCAATGATATTGATGATTATTTTCAATTATATGCCGTCTATATACAAACATGTCCAGTTACAGAATAACGTTTGCGTGTTTTTACTTTAAAATCATAAAGATTTAGTTGAGCTTGAGTACTGAGTAAATTTGGTGACTTCGGACCCTGGACCTAGTAACATGAATCTTAAAAATTATTTAAGTCACAAATGTGTACTTAACTTTGGCTGAACCTGAAATCTGATTGACTGAACAGGAAAAAGTTGAGAATGTTTTAAAGTGTCAGGCCATGGTGCGATGGAGGAGTAAATGTTCCCTGTAGAACGGACATACGCACATCGGGTTCTTCAGATGACCATCTTTATATGTTTTGACCTGATTTATATATTTTTTTATTTTGAAAAACAAATAATATAAATTCACAAAATACTTCAAAACATGTATGCTAGTCCCCTTCAGTTGTGATTTGCCACTTAATTATCAAGGTTATCTTATGCCAACTTTTGTCATTCATATGGTTAAGTCTATAGAACAATAATTTATGTTATGTAGTCTTCCATTGCGAGTCACTGCATGCGTCACTAATTTTTGGGAAAACAGATTACAAACCACCTCCTTGTTACAATGATTTTTGTAACATCTAACAAAAATATAAACTCACTGAACTCATTTTACAGAAAAAATGTTCAGAATAGAGATGTAGACATGTTTTACGTCCTTTGGATATATTTGTATATAGTTTTTTCTGATGTACGGCACATCTGCCCTAGGTTAGTATATGTACGTTATATATATATATATATATATATATATATAGTGTCGTAGTGTCGTGTCATAGTCTTTCACGCTTTTCATCGCGTTACTTGACGTTTCCGTGCAAAAGATATTTTTTTCTCGTTGCAGTAAGTTACTGTATGTTTTTTTTCTAAATATAGGATCGTATAGTGAAGACGAGGTGATAGGATTGTGCTCTATTCAGAAAATTCTCGGCGCGCTCTTTTAAGCTTATAAGCAGACGTCAACAAACATGGAGAAATCTCTCCGAGAAATGAAAAGGATCTGGTCGTACGTCTGCATAAAAATGGAAGAAAGAAAAATGGAATTGACTTTCGACCTAGATCTGTAAATTGAAAAAAAAATCAACAGACGGAATCTATTGAAAATAAACGGCGATGTGAAAGGCCAAAACTACGAGTCAGCAAGGAGACAGGGTGTTGGTTCGCCTGGTTAAATAAGACCGACGACAAACTTTGCATGATTTAACTCACGCTGATCCCACCTCTTCGTTTCCAGAGGTCCATGTTTGTCCATTTTTACCGGATTTGTATCTATGTCCTGGACATTGTATTGATTTATACTTTGGTATCTGAATTTTTTATATTCTAAGGTTATTGCCGGAGGTCTTTGGGCAAGACCCTTACCATTTCTGTTGTCAATCGTAAAAAGCGCATAGAGTGGTGTCACGCTCATAAAAATGTCTGTTGCACAGTATTGGAATTCTGTTTCTGACGAGACACAGGTAGTTTTAGGTACAAACCAAAAAGTTTATGTACGTAGAAAGGTAGACAAAAATGGCTACCCGATTGTTTGGAAGTTCTTTCTTCACGTTATGACAGTGCACGAGTGTCAGTTTCGTTTTGGGGTTGTATATGTTCATCGGAAGTTGGGGTTATGACTCCAATTGGAGGACATTTAAATACTGAAAAATATATTTGCTTGGGGTTTTGACTCCAATTGAAGGAATTTTGAATTCTAAGATATATATTTAGCTGCACTAAACTCACTTCTGTCATTAAAGCGAATGTGAAATGAGAACCTAAATCAGTTTTATTACCAACTGCAAGTAACTACTTATGCAATGAAAAAGTGAATTTCAGATCATAGAGAAAATTGGAAATAGTTATTATAAGATTGATATGGGATGAAAACTAACGACATTCCATGCAAATATGCTCAAACGGTATAATGGCAGGTCAAATTTGAATCTGAGCAATTCAAAAGGTGTACTTGGAATTGTGAGTGTAGCTGTTATTGACACTGATAATAACACTTCAGTAAATGACAATGATATAATAACAGTGCCTCAATATGATCAATCTGTGTCAGAGGGTCCAGAAAGCGTTAATTTTAGCAATGATATACAACGGCAACAGGAATCAGATCTTCTTATATAAAAAATCTCAGATACCAAAGTATAAATCAATAGAATGTCCAGGACATAGACACAAATCCGGCAAAAAATGGACAAACACGGACCTCTGGAAACCAAGACGTGGGATCAGATGCCATTGCGGAGTAAGCATCCCGTCGACCGGTCACACCCGCCGTGAGTCCACAGTCAAGTCCAATGAAATACATGAGGAGTGAATCCTCGTCAGACGTCTCAACAACCGCCAACGAAAAGATTTTACAGATGTACTTTCGGATTTTCCGGGACAAACTTAGATATGATATAACGTTGACGAGCTCAACACCTATACGATCTAAACCATATCCTTTGCCTTTCACAATGGGGAAAATTGTTGATGAGGAAGTGACTAAAATGTTACAACTTGATATTATTGAAAAGCCAGAAAGTCCGTACTCGTCACCGATTGTTATTGTAAAAAAGAAGGACAACACAAATAGTTTCCGTGCCGTAAACAGAGTAACTGTGTTTGATGCCGAAACCATACCGAATGCAGAAAAAATATGCAGTTGACATACTGTAAGTACATTTCAAAGACTGGTTTGTGTAAGGGTTATTGGTAGCTCCCGTTAGCAGATGCTGCTAAGCCTGTTACACCTAGTGGTTTACCAGTTTCGTGTAATGTCGTTTGGTTTGGTTAATGCATCAGCTAGTTTTAGTAGGCTCATTGGATGCAATATGTTGACAATTTCATAGATGATATCATTATCTATACAGATTCATTTTCAGAACATTTACAAATTTTGAAAGAGTTGTTGCTTCGACTTCAGGATGCCAAATTGACAGCAAAACCAAGGCAAATGTTTTATAGCTTACAGGAGTCTAGAGTGTTTAGGACATATTATTGGAAATAAATAGTTGAAACTAATGCTAGAAAAAGTGAGTGCGATACAAACATTTACTAGACCAAAAACCAAACGATAAGTGAAATCGTTTCTTGATCTCGTTGGATTTTATGGGAAATTCATTCCGAATTTTTCAGCAATTGCAGCTCCATTATCTGATTTCACGAACAAAAAGAAAACTTAACAAAATAGTCTTTGATCAAGCTCAGGAAAATGCATTGAACACATTGCGCTATGCTCTCACTGTTTCTTAATATGTCTTAATATTTTATTATTGCAAACAGATTCGTCAGACAAAGGTATTGGTGCAGTTTTGTTACAAGATGAAAAATGTATGAAAATGCCGGTATCCTACGCTAGTAGATAGTTGGAGCTCAGTGAAATAGCTTATTCTTCTATAGAAAGGGAGTGCCTAGTGATGGTGGGGGCCGTTTTGAAATTTCAAAACTATTTATATGGGAAAAAAGTTTATTTTAGAGACTGATCATCAGCCTTTGATTTATTTGAGCAGAGCTAAGGTATCAAATGCAAGGTTAATGAGGCTTTGTTGTTGCTACCTTACAGGTTTCGTATTGTTGCTATTCGAGGTGTTTATAATCTGGGAGCTGACTGTCTCAGTCGTAGTCCCCAGTATTGTCAGTTTTTAACATATTGTGATGTTCACAAGCACGTTGAATTTTCTTAAGGTTGTTAGTTTATGTCACAATCTGATTCAGTATTTTAAAAGTTTTACAATTAGTTTTGTTTTTTATATGGTTTTTTGTTAATATGTTATTAGAATATCTGCATATTTTCAGAATTACATATAAACTAATTACGTTTAGGTTTGACTGTAATTTGTTAACGGCTATTGTGTTATAAATATACATTACAGTAGTGTTGTGTAATATACGGAGATATATGTAACTGAATATTACGGAGTTATCAATTATATTTCAAGGGTGACGATAATGGTCGGTGTTATGAATTTAAAGACGGATATCTAGGAAACACGTGCGACACAGATTCGTGCGTTTTTACACCTCGAAGACCTTATAATAAAGCTGTAGATGTGTATTTGTATAATTCGATGTTCATTAGCCGATGTTACAATGTTGATTTCAGTCTAAATAAATTACATGTAATATAATCGTGTTCAATTCTTCTTGAAATTAAAATATATTGTTATGATAAAAATATTATATAATCTGATGTTTTCTTAATTTGATTTTCCTTGAGTGTGATTCTGTAACATTTGGTCGGAAATGCTCGAAAATAATTCCCAGGTATGTGGGAAAATGTAGAGACGGGAAAAATTGTTTACACATTATTGGGTCGTAGGTTCAGAAGACAATATACAAAACAGGTGAACACTGGACAAATACTGACCTCTGATAATCCGGAAAAGGGAACAGGTGCACACTCGCTGCGACTCCACAATCAAATTGAAATAACATGAGATAGGAATCAATCCTAGTCATAATCAGTACCGTTTATTCTATAATTACTGTCGAACAAGAAACATGTTTTTCGTGAAACAAATATCACTAACTTCGATAAGCTGGTGTATCTATACAGAATGTCCAAAGGTTGGCAGTAAGTAATGCGTGTGAATATATTTTCCCCCTGCTAGAAACATAGATTATTTAAATTTGTTTACAAAGCATTTTTACCTGCTTACAAAAAGTTGTTCCTGGTTGTTTGTTATG
>BROG01002135.1:0-15606 GCA_030159075.1 Atrina japonica | reverse complement strand
TTTATATATAGCAGTGGATATTATGGTTCATGTAAGGTATATCAATATTACAGCGTTTACACCCGCAGGTATATGGTTGTAATGTATGTCAGTGTTATAGCCTTCACATACATACGGATATGGTAGATGTATGTAAATTATGTCATTATTATAGATTGTTAACACCGAGGGTATAGCGGTGGATGCAATGAAGATTTGCATTATAAACGGTTTATAACACGGGTATAGTGATGGGCATTATAGAATTTTAGCTTTCGAAGTATGGGTATGGTGATAGATGTAAAATATGTCGGTATTATACCACGGGTTTTATGGATGTAGAGTATGTCGGCGTATATAGCTTGTACATACCACGGGTATGGTGGTGGATGTTATATATTTCAGTATAATAGCCTGTATAGAGTACAGGTATGATAGTGGATGCAGAGTATGTCGGTATTATAGCCAGTATATACCACGGGTATGGTGGTGGATGTAAACTATGCTTCTTTGTTAAATGAGCGGGTGAAATTGAAAATGTTCACATCTCTCAACCAATCATATTACGAGATTTTAACAGACTGTATAATAATGTGAAATGTTGTATGGTACATACTAAGCCGAGTTAATTTTTTCACATTTGCCATACCAATAGTAGAGCTATTGCGGAATGAAAAAATGTCATACCTTGTGATAAATTTTACACCCAGAAATTTGTTAAAATATACTTAATCTGCAATTTTTCCGAGGGGCTGGGTGGGATATAGAATATTACACAAATTTTAATTTTTGCTTATTGCCTACCCTAAATCCTCACATTATGATAAGTTAGCTTAGTATTGTGTATTCCTCAATTAATAACATTTATGATACGAGTTTTTGAAATTTGCGAGCCTCTGACGAATACAAGTAGTTCAGTTTGCTGCACATTAGCCAATCATTAGCCGCTAGGCTTTATTTTACGTGTTATATATAAAACCTTTATGTAAACTGTCATGAAGCTGTATCACACACACACAAATATATATATATATATATACACACACACACACACCACACACACACACATATATATATATATATATATATATATATATATATATATATATATATATATATATATATATATATATATATATATATATATATATATATATATATATATATATAACTATATACATGACACATTTTGAAGAATATGAACCCATGAACCCGGTTCTCTAAACTAAAATCTGAAAAACAGATTCGTGAAGCCTAATACAAAAGACTCAGGGCCTACTCCTATCACGAATACCGTCTCCACTGTACACAACGAGTCTGTAGCCAGGAAATTCTGCTACTGCAAATCTATCTTTGGGACCACACCTTGTACGTTCCTTCCTGGTAAGACTCAATATTCAAAATTACACACACGGGAAACACCTTCGTATTCACTAAGACGTAAACGCTAGTCCTAACAGTCACTTAAAATTGTACCCTAAGAAGTCTACTATTACTAATACTCCCAGCAGTTTTGTTATTATCCCTTATTTTCCAAAACCTTTACACATGCTAAAGACTCTCTTCTCAGCTGAACAAAACTTGTTTACATCTACTCCAAAGTCTACTCGTATACCTTCGTTTGCTTCTACCCTTTGGAATCTCCCACTCAACCAGCTCAGCCTAAGACACAGGCTACATCATATATGAATCGCTACAAATGTCTATTGGTTCTGTCGGGCTCTTTTTACTACGAGTAAATGACCATCAAGATCATACACGACATCAACATCCCTAAGATGATTAATAGGTTTATAAAACTACCTCGGATCATGTATTGAGGTTTTTTTCATTTGTACTTAGAATACTTAGTTGTAGGTGACATCATGGCACACGAACAAATGTTTGCCATGAGGCTTGCATTCTCATGCAGCTTTGATTAACCGTCTTAGGCACAAAAGCAGTATCCTATAGAGTTTTTAAAAAGATGATCTTACGGTATGCCACTGATGATACGATCATGAAAATTTGGTGAAGTGGTGTAATAACATCTTAAAAGGATTGATTCCTTTAACAAAAACGCCAGAAACAGCACATTGGTTCAAAGAAACGGGTTCTCTAAGAAACAAGTAGTTCATCCTCAATTGACAGTCCTCAAACGATCGTCGTCGACTTTCTACCGATCTCAACAGCGGTGGTGTGTTTACCTATCTTACCCTTATTCGAGCCATTCCTAGTGAGCATCGCTTCTCAGTCTATCACATCTATATTCTATACAAACATGAGCACACGAAAAATCGATCTTAGTTCAGACGAGAGGACCATGCAAAGCACTCAAACAATGGACGAGAAAGAAGTATAAATCCTTATGCCTCATACACCTGAAGTAGCATCTTCGGGTGCGTTTACAGGGTTAATGAAACTAGATTACGATTGTAGATCGTGTGATGATTAGGACTTCGAAGCTAGGTAGCCAAGTATTGTTAAGTTTGGTCAAGAACATCATCGTTACCGTAATCTATCTACAACAAGCTCGTCATTCCTGTAGAAGATGAGACCTATGGTCTCTGAACAACGATAAAGTTCAAGAAAGTCAAGATGCATGTTAAAAACGAAATGTCTTCTGATGATCAAGATCTTATGACAGGCTAATTTCATCAGTGTCACTGCTCCATTTAAACCAAAAGTCCCTCTGTTATTTAAACATCAAGAAAAGGGGGGGGGGACATTATGAATGTAAAAAAAAAAACTAACACAAAAAAAAAAAACAAAAACGAAAAACCTTTCTGATGTAAAACCATGGGAAATGGAGATCAAATACAATACAAACGGAAAAGACCGTCCCTGGGGACCAAATATGGTCCGCATCTCGTAACTGATGCTTTACCGAAACACAACCTTGAAAAGGGTATCCAACCTCGGGATCTTGCTAGTATTTGGTTAAAAGGGTTAGAGGAATCGAATGTTCCTCGTGAATTGGATACGTAAACCCCTAATTTATATCGAAGTGATGAATCAACCTATTGTAAAACCAAACGGCTATGAAAGTCCCCCTTAAAACCTCTGGTAAATTGCTGATGAAGATTGACACAGGGGATCTATGACGCTATGCCTACTCTTCCTTCTACTGACATATACAAGATTCTTGCAAAGGACACCCCTTAGTTCAGAAAATGGTGAAGGATTGGCAAAGTCTTGACTCCTACGGCCTGGTCTACCATTAAAAAAAAATCTAAAAAGAGTTCTCATCTTCCAGCATGGATCAGAACTCTCAAAATCTTCGCAACATGCCCAAATTAGCATCCATCTATTTATGATCCCTTCTAATCGGGTGAGTTCTGCAGGTGATACCACCTCTCTATCGCGAAAGTGGCAACGTCGAAAGTATCCCATATCTTCTAAAATGAAGTCAAAACAATGGTTAAAAGAACAAGACACGCTTATACGGATTCATAAATCTATCAAGAGAAAGATTCCACGTAAGCCCAAACGAGAGTGACCGATATGGCGATGAACCAATGGCCAATTAGGATTTTAGCAGATGTATCCAAACATCAAGACACACACAATGATGGGGTAGACGTTTTTCTTATGTGTCATTGGGATGTTCTATCTAAATATGCTTGGGTTTCATCCCTCTTGAAAAATAAATCTGCAAAGAAGAAATGGTACGAGGGTTTCAAGCAGTCTTAAAAACAAGCTAACAGGACGACGTCCCCATTTAGTATACAATGGAGAAAAAAGGAAAAAGAGTTAGTTGAATCGGGTGAATTTCGTCATTACCCGTTTCATGATTATTCATTTCTTTACGAGAGCACAAGTACAGAAACAACAGCTCGTATTGTAGAACGCTTTCAAAGTGACCTGAAAGCTCCGCATGTGGAGATATTTTACTCATACTCGTTCACGTCGTTATGTTGACGGTTTCTACCTCAGATTGTTTCAAGGCTTTTTAATCAATCGTATCATCGTAGTATCGGTTAGAAAGTCCCAATAGGAGTCAATCTTTCCAATGTTGCTAGAACGTTGGGGAGACCTTATATGGTTACCCCTTCTTTAAACACCCGGCTTTGCCCCAAGTTTCTTACAGAGGGATCGCGTAGTTATCAGAAACAGTACAAGCGTTAACATCAAGATAAGGGATAATTACCTACGCGAGGACCATCGAGAAACTGTTTTCACGGTCGGAGAACGAAACGAGTACTCTGATCGTATATTCCCTATGCTGTCTTACCTTCAGGCATGATCACCCAAGAACGATTGGAAGGTACGTTTTCCGAATCCTGAATTACAACCGGTGTGAAAACAGATGTGCTGTCTATGAAGGTCTGACGAGATTCTTCGATCATTACGAAAAAGGCTGAGTGTAGGGAAAAATCGAGTTATAGAAAGAAGTGAATGGTACAAAGGAAAGGATATCCTTCTACTTATTGATTCATTGGATTCCCAAATCCAACTTGATACGACCAGTAGGACTCGGTAAAGCCGAGTGTCTATCAGAGTTTTACAATGAGCCCACGAGCAACAACCCGATAGAGTGACGTCATACGCCTAGTATTACTGGAAAATTGTGCTGCGGAAGTCCACAAACATACCTCGGAATGAAATTGTAATTCTTTGTTCAAGTTCATTCTTGCCTTTACTATCATCATAAGCTTGAGTTCGTTCATTTGGCTAGAACGATGTCAATAGTCAGTTCTGGATGGTTATGTTAAGTGGGTTGTATGGGGTACATCTCAGCCTATCCTCGTATGAAAACTACCTTCCAAAGGCAACATCATTTGAATCTATAAGACTTCAAGGTCCCACGTTTGAATCCATTCCTAAGGCCTGTATTGATCTAAGTGACACATTATGACACTCAATCGTACATAAAGGGGTACCCCGTCAGAAAGGGCTATGGGCTTCTCTTCCCTAAAAACTGACTCAAACCCGTTCAGAGAAACACTCATGGTCTGATCACTTCTCAGAGAGGGGGATGCATCCACGCCTTTAGACTTGCAGGGAGTATCGTCAATACACTCGTAGGAGCATTTCGTCCTTAGCAGCATCGGGATATGCAATATGGCAAAGGAATTTTGCGTCAGGACTTTCTCAAAACCTACCATGACGAAACGCCATTCCCTCATATAGCTAAATTTGCTTTGATAACGGGTATGGATGTGATACAAAATAAGACGTTCATTGAAAAAATGCTCATGTGCAACCGAGGCAAAGAAGCCGTGAGCAAACTTAATGACGGGGTTCCTAAGACAACATTAGCTCGTGCCCCCTCTCATGGTCTTGCTTCACGCTTGAGCAGGCAGAGAACGAACAGGAAACAACGAGTAATGACGAACCGTTAGTATAAAAAAGAAACGAACGAGGCCGTCCCCTTTCAGCTACTAATCTACAAGTAAATCTAAACAGGTCGGAACGAGTGCAAGATATCTATTGACTAACAAGATGCTGATGCAAAAAGATATCTCTGTGAGATGTAGATGTGAAGCTTTCAGAGTTGTTTAATGTCCCTCCCACAATTGTAACCTTAGAAGAAGGAAGATGGGTGCGAATTAGTTACCCCATCTCTGAGTGTCAATACACAACTCTGCTCTATGAGTTTGAAATCACAACGGAACAAGGCGATGCGTATTTGGATTTAGTAACCAGACGCCTATGTGTACGTAGATGCTAAAATCGTTCAAACAAGATTGGAAACTGATCTAGCAACATGATCGTCAAATCACTCCCGTCACACAATTTGCTGCATAGTTTGTTTTCCTGAGATCGATTGTAATCTAAATGCGAAAAACGTGAATCACTCTGGAAACCGAAATACCTCATCCCTATCCGAGCTGTATCTCGAAAAGTGCTGTCCTATTCTAACGAAACGCTGAAAATATCAAAATTAGTGCTGTACCAGTTTATAGGTACCAGGATCAACTGGACGATCTTCGACAGTTGGCTCCTCCTTCAATGCCGATTGATGTCGCCTCCGCAGATAAACTCCAGGACTTAGCTGATCGTCATGAAACGTATCAGTGAAAGTAAAACTTTTAAAAATCTGATGGAACGTCTCCCCTTATGGAATGTTTTAACAGAAAAACGCTTCTGACTAAATGGTATAGATGTACGTCTAAGGTTTAATAGAAGTCGTGAAACTATATACATCGATCGTGTGGAAGAGAGTGAAATTAGGTTATATTCGAAAGGATATTACAAATGTTATCAAGTGGTACGTAAAGTGAAAACCCATTGCACCTTACTGAATCAGATGAGACGCAACAGATGAGAATACAGTATTGCTATAATTTCCCTAGAGACGATGTAGACAGTGAAAACGTTTTTCCCATTCCTGGCTGGGACACGTTCAAAGAATACAGAACATTTGTATCAAGGTCTCCAATGCCCAAAACGTTTATTAGTAAGTACGGTATGGTGAGCAATGCCGGCTTTCAATGGGGCTTGCAACAACGAAATCCATTTTTATTTTTAACATTTTAATGCTCAATAAGATGGGAAAGTTAGTATCAATGGAGGAGGAGCAAAGTCTTAGCACTCGTCCTTTAGAACCTGACTTTGGAAACACACACTCTGTACTTTGCGCCTCTATACTTGAGCTTATATCAGCGATTAGGTCGATTAGGAGAAGTCTGGGGCCCCTTCCGTGACACATTGACAAACTACTAGAAGAGGGTTTGACCTTTGTGGTGTTTTGCTTTGACAGTCTGATCAAGCATATGATCAGAGCAAGTTACACTGGATACGGATCAAAAACACGGAAATTTACGCATCCGAACTTCAATTTTGCTCAAGCTTTAGCAGAGGAGTGAGAACTGCCATTGTCTATGGAGAATTTGATAACGTTATTAGAAAAATTACCAAACAGAGAGAAGTGGCTATAGGACTATTGAACCATGCAAAGTATCAAGGGCTTGAAGATGTTCTCAACAAACATCAATAGTATTCTTATCACGAGGACCCTTATGTCGAACCTTCGTCTGGCGGAGTATCACCCAGAGCACGTTTTACCGGACTATTCCTACCTTATGGCAAACATTCATTATATCAGTTAATACAGATCCTCACGATCAACCAGGAGAGCATTGGGTGCCATATTCATTTCATAGCGTCCACCAGACTGCTGAATATTTTGGACTCTTAATGGGTACCTCCATGGGAGCCAATCCAAGATATCTATCAGATTTTGAAACGCCCTGCGAGTTCGAGTGACTTTTCTAATCCAGCAGATGTTTCACCACCCTCGCACCAAAGTTTGTTGTGGACAATTACTGTTGTTGTATTTATTTACGTTCAATGACATCGAGGTTGTCCCCTAGTCTATGTTTTATTTCAATCGTTAACGTCCTCTAACCCTAGACGAAGAAGAAGAAACATAGCATCCTTTACCTCAAACGATCGTTATGTTTGTGAGAGGGTTGTAGTGGCGCAAATATCATTTTTACCCTGTAACTAAAATCATCGTGTATCAGTCCTGTCAGTCACGACAAGTATGGGTTTAATTACGTTCAAGGCAATCCAGAAACCGACCGTAATCTAGGACAAAAGCTGAACGTTCTTTTGGCCTCCGGCGCTGTTATGGGCAAGATCAACGTTGTGGCGGAGTGAGACGTAAAAAAACTCTTTGTTGATGTTATAATATTGCTTTTTTTGGTATCACTGTACGTACGTCTTCGAGGACCGTCCTTAATCCTCCAATAACTACTTCTAGTTTGAGCGGGGTTGGTATTAAAATCGTTGAGTGATAAGACTTGTTGATGAGGATATTTATGAGATAAAACAAATAAAAGTAGAAAGAAAGGGTTGGGGTGTGCGCTTATGAGAGAGAAAACATGAACACAATAAGAGAAGCTGTGAACAATGTGGAGAGAGAAGAAATTGAGAGAGGAGAAAGAAATGAGCAGCAAGCGTGAACATTGTGGATGAGAGAGAGGAAATGACCGGAGAAAAGGAAATAAGAGAAAACCATGGGAGGAACTGGGAAGGCGAGTCCACGAGATACGATTCATGGGCTCACGTGGACATGATGAATTTAGGTATGACATAGACTGACATCCCATCAGAGAGCACACTGGAGGAAATCATCGATTGACAACTGTATGACGATCTGCTGTTCTCTATTACGCAAGAAGAATGAAACTCTCAGGCTTCGATGTACTTCCTGATTGGAATACTTATGTACGTGGTGGTGAAAAACACGTACTATTTTATAGGGAATTGTGAATCATATGTTTGATGTATGAGGTTTTTTACGACAGAACCGCTTATGCGTATTAGAAAACCTTTAGAGAAGATGTAAGTGCATTACGTCAAAATCCTATCTATTTGGAGATCTACGGTACTAAACCCGTGACATGATCGAGACAGCAGAACCTAAAAATACATAGATGGGATTAGTCACGTGATTCACTCAGCTATTAAAACTGCAGTTCAGACTTGAAACGGACCAGATGAATTTTTGCTTGTTGGACCACTACACTAGTTATTTTCGTCAAAACATCAAACTACAACATGGTAGCAGTGCTACAGTCAATCATTGATATGTCAAATTGCACCTGGAGTACGCAGAAGCCATATTTTCAACAAGAAGTACAACGTAGCAAACACTCAATGTTATGGACTGATTGTGAGATTGTATCACCGAGTCAAAAGCAAACATTCCTGCCTGATGATGTATGATGGACGGCACCAATGATGTTTCACTCCTATGACGAGGCTTCTAGACACGGTGAACGAATGATAGAACTTATTGGAAAATTTTGCAGAAAGTTGTTAGCGCATTCCAGCATCCCTAAAGCAATTAGAGACGTCTACAAACAGAAATTTACTGTCCAGATGTCGAGGAGCTACTCCTTGGCGCAAAGAGAACCAGACCCGGAACCGACTTTTGGGATACGGTTGTATAGTTTGATGGAACTCGCGCACCCCGTCTCCATAATGAAGTGGACAGTTAAGGCTTTTTTCTTTCATTTCATTGTACCTTTTTCCAGAGGGATACAGCCCCTAACCCCCCCCCTCTGCGCTAAAATACCGTTTGATTTCCTTTTTTTTCATGGGGAAAATTCTAACACAGTTAAAACATTCAAAAACAAAATTATTTTTGTCTGTTTATGTATTTTATCTGGGTAAAGGGGGGGGTGGGGGTTGTAACTATAGTGTAAATCATAATACTTGTACACGGTAGACACAAACGTGTACAAGGAGCTATAATAGCTGTTAAAACACATTCGAGAAACGTATGAGACGGAGTACGTTAGTACTCACAAACACTCTATACGACCGTACGAGCGACATAGAGATTCTAAGCAACTGAGAAAATAAGGCTACAAAGCGTTAATCGTGGAGTGTTAACACAACTCATTGGAGACTGTTAACCGGATATAGAGATTCTATAGCCAAGAGAAAAATAAGGCTACACAAGCGTAATAGTGTTTGTGTGGTGTAACACAACTCTATGAGGACGTACACGAGCCTTATAGAGATTCTACGTAAAAGAATCAGAGAGAAGAATAAGGCCCTGGTGGTGAACTAATTGTGACAGATAAACAGGTGGCCAAGATGTCCTAGAAGTAGATGTCTAGGACAAGACTTACAACACCAGGTGGGGCCCAATGACCCGTGTCAAAAAACAGGTGGCCAGCATGCCAGTTTACAAAACTGTACCAACAAAATGGTGTTCGGATGCCAAAGGTGTCCAAAAACAGTGTGTTCAGATGCCAAGTAGGTCAAAGTATGTCAGAAAAACAGAGTGGTTCAGATGGTCAAAGTGTCCAACAAACTGGTCGGCAGATGCCAAGTGTCAAAAATGTCAACAACAGGTGTGTAGATGCCCAAGTCGTCAAAAAACAGGTGGCCCGAAGCCAAGTGTTCAAAATGTCAAAAACCCAGTGTGTTCAGATTGCAAGAGTCAAAAACATGTCAAACAAACAGGCTGGCCAGATGGATCTGAGACCCGCAGCATGTCTCAGGACGGGCCGAGAAAACTCAATACGTGACGTCTTCCACTCTATATAAGAGATAATACCTACCCGAGTCTCGGTAATTATGTTCATCATCATGGTATAAATCATTCGGACATGGAGAATCGAGATGCAACCCTGAAAGAGAGAAACATGCGAATCATTCTGCACACGAGGGACACGTATTGTACGTAATGCACACACACCCAATCAATTCTGGTAGGACCCCTGGGACACCGACTACACAACACAGGATGACACACCTAGCACCTGGACTTCACTTCAGTACCTGTTACAATACGTACTAGCTCAGGGAAGCAGTAGCCAATCTTTCGACAACATAAGGCCGAGATTACAACTCGACTCCCATGGATAGAAAAACGACACGAGAAGTTCGGGCGTTGGCGCCGTCTACTCGACAGATAATTAGAGTCACTCTCTATATTCAGTCTTTTCGGTGCAATCCAACGGCACTTCTAAGGGTCCACCCAACTTATTCGCGAAAGAAACTCTTCACTCAATGGTATGCAGGGTTTGTGTTATTGTGGTTAATTTGTAGTGGACTACACACTATTTTGTTCGCGTATATCTCAACAGTAAAATTGTTTATTTGTGTTTTTTGTGATTGATTGTTGATTCACTTCCATGAAGATAAAAGTCTAATTATCAGTAAGTTCCTGTGACTAGCGAAGAGGTTCAGTTCAGCATCGTGAAAAATCCATTGAGATCCGAAGCTTTCCAGGTGTACACATCATAAGAAAACAACCACTACTTTTAGCATAGGGTGTGTGTTTCATTTTTTACTTTGATCGGACAAGATTATTTTCCCCATGCACTAAAATAGAAACCAACCCAACACAGTCACTATGACTAGGAGTATAGGTTCAGTTAGACCTCTGAGAGACTCATTAGCACTCCGCAGCTCGAAGAGTCAAACTCGTCCGAAAAAACCACTCCCAAGCATAGGGTGGCGTGTTTGAAAATTTTTATTACTATATCTTTATTAGACCCACTCACTATACATTTACTCATACAAGTCTTAGTACAAGCTTGTGTCGAGCTCAGCCTTCCAGCTTCTCGCGCTTGACTTGCAGCATTGAAAACAGAACTCTCGACGACTAACAGTGACAGGGTCCGGCCTACCGTCTTCTCGCACATGCGCACTCTCACCTCTTAACGACGGTGCGCGCCAACCAATCTCACGAGTTTCACAGACCTGGAAAACCCCTAAAGTTTCGGTTCTAAAAAATAGATTCACTCTCAGCTCAAAACTGGGAAAAAACTCAAAGTTTCGGTTCTAAAAATAGATTTCACTCACAGCTCAACAACTGGAAAAACAAAACCCAACTTCTCTCTCTTCCCGTTGACTTCTACGGGAAACGCACGTGACCTCTCGTGACCCCAAACTTCTGTAACGAAGGGCTCTCATTGGCTCCTTAGCCAAGATGGCTCCCCTCACAACCTGTCCACTTCCGGTCATAGACAACACCCTTCAGAGATTCACGCCCCCCCAAATGGCCTCTTTCTCCTTATTGCCATGACAACGATGACCTCATTTCCGGTATGGACGAAACTTCCGGTACTGACCTCACTTCGGTATCTGACGCACTTCCGTTTATGACGCTCACAGGCGGCTCCATAGGCGCGCATTGAATATGGGCCAATCAGAAGGCCCAGCATTCTCATGGACGTCATCAAACAGCGCCACTAGGTGCGCGCCCCTAGCGGCGACAAAAATCAAATGCGGCAACCAGGGAGTGCTGCCCCTATATAACTACTGATATAGAATATTACAGAAATTTTAATTTTTGCTTATTGCCTACCCCTAACACCTCATTATCTATGATAAGTCTCAGCTTAGTATTGTGTATTTCCTCAATTACTACACATTTATGTACGAGTTTTGAAAATTTGCCGAGCCTCTGACGAATACAAGTAGTTTCACGTTTGCTGCGACATATAGCCAATCATCTAGCTGCTAGGCTTTATTATACGTGTTATATATAAAAACCTTTATGTAAACTGTCATGCAAGCTGCTCTCAGGCACAAACCCATATACACACACACAAAACCACACACACACACACACAACCACACACACACATCACTATATATTATATATATATATATATATATATAGTATTATATAAATATATATATATACACACACAGATATATATATCTACTCTATAGATATATATATAGATATATATATATATATAAATATATATATAACTATATACATGACACATTTTGAAGAATATGAACCCATGAACCCGCAATAAGTGGAGTGCATTATCTGAGTTTACTTAGATGTTTCTTCAAATTAATTTGCATGTAAATTACCAAATATGCCATTTGCGCAAAATATAATTGGGCTAGCTGAAATGTGTTTGTGGACTGTTCTGCATGGTTTATCCAGATAACAACTTAATAAATAAATAAATAAATAAAAAACACTTACAATTTATTTGGTGTCTTTGCTTAATCTTAACTCGTGAACCGCGACGAAACATTTATTAAAGACATCAATCAACAAAGTATCATATTGCAAGAAAATTGTTGCAATGTAAACATCTTAGAAGGTGTATGAACCAGCGATTTAAATAATTATCATTTTAGGATTAAAAAAAAAACAGTGATGTTTTTATCTACTGGAACTGTTCTCCTACTTAATCAGTTTATTCTTTCTGCAGCGCTTTATAATAGAAATTCAAAATTTATAAAGTCGACGGAAAAATCCAATAAAGTACCTATGGAGGATCCTATGGTAAAATCTTCTAGAGGAGACTTTTCTGCATGTGCAAGTTCATGCCACCACATGTACAAATGTAATATTTTCATCTTTGATACTTTGGGGAAAACGTGTAACCTTTACGAAAAATTGACAGACTCGAAGATGGTGACATTAAAGGGTACGGTGTTTTTCACGAAAGGTAATTTTTTGTTTGCATACATCATCACTAAGGACTCGATTTAAAAGATACTTTATTACCGTCAGTATTTACTTTTATCCCCTCGCAAACGAAGTTTGTTTGTCAACGCTCTAAAAATCTTTCAACGGGATTTCACGAAACTTGATACAATTGTTTACTATGGCAATATCTCGGACGAGTTCGCGTTTAGTAACCAGCGCTCTCTTATTTAATAGTTATTGCCCTTTGTTTATTTCATTGAAATATTATTATCAGCGCTCTAACAAGTTTATTTTTCAACGGAATTTCACGAAACTTGATACAATTGTTTACTATGGCAATATCTCGGAAGTGTCTGCGCTTTGTAACCCGTGCTCCCTTATTTACATTTATTTAATTGAAATATTATTGTCAGCGCTATACAGGTATTACACAATATTTTCATTGCGAGGGGATTAATATCACTTGTGATGCCTTGTTATTTTTGAAAATCAGAATTTTTGAATTTATTCTGATCGCGCGAATATATAGAGATATTACATTCTAAATATATCATGTATCGTGAAACAATGATAACATAATCTTCAGTGAACATTGTACATCTTGTTAGGTTTGGACACCTGTGAAAGCAATGTTTATGTTGTAAGTTTTTAACGCAAATATAAACAAGTAACATTGCAAGCTGGACGTCAAGTCGAGTTGCGAGTATGTTTCATTTATTGTGTAAAGACAATGTAGGGTTGCATAATTGCATTATTTTAATTGTCGAATTCAGAATCTGTTTTGTTTATTTTGTTTAGCATATTATATACATGTAATAATTATAATTATAATAATATTGATGGTGATGACAATGACACTAATGAAAGCTTTTAATTTTGCTGAAACGCAGTGGGGTCAAATCGTCCACAAATTTGTAGTTTTGAAGTCATTTTTAATTGAAATTTTGTAACTGAACTATGATCTTGACCATGGATCGATGAATGCCAATTTTCATACAGACATTGTTTCAGCATATGTCCTTTAAAGCTATGATATTTATCTAGACCAATAACAGATAGTTTAAGATATATTTAGATTTTAAACTTCTCTGTAATTTCTCAAAGTTCTCTGTTACCTTTGGGAAGTGAATAAAGTTGTCACTTCTTTTTTAGTTTTTCACTTTCTCACAAGCGCTTACTTTCCGAGATATTTTTGACATTGAACTGATTTTGAACTTTAAGAATTGACCCTTTCAGTCCATAACGAGCTATTTCAAGGTACAAGCGGATCTTTGAATTCCATATACACATGACCTAGTCTTTGGCTTTTCAGAAAATCAAAAATGATTCTCTCTAGCTTCAGTATTTACGGAAATATACTCGTCAAAAAAATGAAAGTGAGAGGTACAAATTAGAAATAATTCATCTGACGCAATATCCTTATTTTCTCGAATTCCATTTGTTATACCATAAGGACTTTTTTCTCGGCTCGTGGCTCACATATAAGAACAGGTCCTGTTTTGCTTGTTTGTTTATTGTTGTTTAACGTCCCACTCAAGGATCTTTCACTCATATGGATACGTCAGCAGGTGAAGGGCTTCAAATTTTGGCCTATGGGCACTTACGGCCATTGGGGGTTCTTTAACGTGATGACACCTACTGTGACAAGGAACATCGGTGTTCACTGTCTCATGCGAAGGACAGGAAACCAACCTGCCGCCGGCTGAACTCGAACTCACGACCTCATGATCAATAGTCGTGCGCGCTACCGACTGAGCCAGGACGGCTCAACAGGACCTGGTATCATAAAACTTAAGAATTACTGAAGTCTAAAAATTATACTCAAATTTTGCTAATCCTGAAATCTGATTTGCTGAGCAGGCCAATTTCAAAATATTCCCATATTTTAATGGATTCCCAAATTTTATGACCAGTGCCGGGTCCAGATGTTTATATAATGTATTTTTTCTTTTTGATAACTGAACAAAAACCGGTTAAACTGACACGCATTCATTGTGTCGTTCGTGACAAACCGCCATCAACAGTACACACATGTAATTAACATTCTGCTCATTGAGAATAAATCCTTATATTTTTTCTTTTTATGCAATGAAATCGTCTGAAATTTATTAATTTCAAATATTTGTATATAGTCATTATATTTAATTCTTAGTAATAACAAAAATAATGATCATTGAATTAATGACAAAAATATTTTCAAGATGTTTGGTGGAATTTAGAAAAGAAAATGAATTTATTCGAAAAAAAAAATTATTTCCTAAACACGAATCATACGCGATTAGTGTATTTATAATTATTTTAGATATAGTTATGTTCAAATCAAGGCAGAAACATTAGTTTCCGAACCCATAATGAGTGTTTGAAGGATCACCTGTAATGCATATTATTTAATCATACATCTAATTATATATTTTATAATACTAGTTCAAAACATTGATGAAAGTGAAAACTGCAAGCGCTCAAGAGAAGGGTTGGACTACAGTGGCACGATCCATAATACAGTAAATGGTCGCACCTGTCAGAACTGGGAGGATGACATTCCTCACATAACTATGAAAGAATATTCTGCTCAATTGTACAGTCAGAGGAACTACTGTCGGAATCCCGATCAAGATCCTAAAGGTCCTTGGTGTTATACAATGGATCCAAATGTCGAATGGGAGTATTGTGATATACCATACTGTTGTAAGTGTTTGCGATTATTGTTGACGTTTTCTTCTCAAAAATTGTTTTCTACAAACAGGTTATGAATTTCAATTCCAAAGAAATGT
>BROG01002134.1:0-15615 GCA_030159075.1 Atrina japonica | reverse complement strand
GTCATAGTACACAGATTAACAAGACACATCGTTTGTCTCAGTGATAGCAATGCTCCTAGAATATATGTGGAACAATCCTATTATGAATCGAATTGTAACGTATGATGTCATGTCGCTTACTGCCACATTAATTTTACTCCTGCTCGGCATTATTGGTAAATGTTTGTTTTACAATATTCTCCCACAAGATTTTACTCGGAAATATTCTTATGTGTATAAACTCGATGAGGAATCCACCAAATCTATATTGGTTAACTGCCAGAGAACTGATAAGAAAATAAATTTTGCAGTCATCAGTACAATGTTGTATTTAAACAACTTTTTATGTATACATTCTGAGTTTGCCATGCATAATCTTTCAAACAGGAGGAACAATCACAATTTGTAATATAGTGTGTACAAATTTCACAACACCTGTTTTTGCTCAACTGATTTATTTTCACTGATTCACTTTCAGTATTTTACTTTCGTTTTTAACTTCGGGGAGTATCTGTTTTATATTTACGTTTAACGTTTCACGTTTAAGGTCATGGATAGATTCACCTCGCTAGATCATATGTATTTTACAATATATGTACGGCACTTTTTGTGCGAAGTGAATATCGTTTTAATCGCCTATGCTTTTTAGATTAAACTGTATTTATCAAAACTCTGTGTATTTCTGTGTATGAGGTTTACGCACGGATGACCGTATTATAAATACCACCCTGCTACAGATTGGGTCTACTTAAAGTGGCACATACAGGATATGAAGAATGCAAAACATTACTGTCTGTTTACCAAAATTAAGGTGAGCAGATAAAACATTTTGCAAAACACTACAAAATATATATACTTTAAATGGTTATCAGTGCTATTTTAAAGGTTATACAAATCATTCAAGATGAAAAGTTCCCCATTACCAATAATGTAACATTTCTTTCACATTTCAAGAAAAATTACTTGTGTAAATACAATACATTGGACAGCCATAATACTGTAAATATAGAGAGTTTTCAAACCACATGGTTACCTTAAAAAAAATTCAATGTGCCTGTTATTTATATATTTTACCCTTTCAAGTATAAAAGTATATAAATCCCTTGATTCAATATCATTTTCCCATAGTAAAGAAAGGATGCAATTAAAATCATATATAAGATATACACATACTTTAACATAGAAGGGCATGAGGAAAAATACGAATACGCTTGTTACACACTTAAACGTATGCAGACTGGTCAATAAGGGATCATTTCACAATTACAGTAAACATGAGTTTCAAATTTACTTAACATTTTTGTTTGTTTTATGTTGTTTTACATCCTCCATGTTTTATCACCAGGTCAGCTATTCATTTAGGTGACGTGCCACAAATTTTTGCTTTCCTATGGACTGATACAAATACAATGAAGTTTCTTTAATGCCCCACACTTTCTCTGACAAGTGATCTCGTTTTTTTATTTTTAAGTTTCATGTGACAAACCCATGTCTTTTACTATTGAAGTCTACTGCACAATACTATGAATAGGATGCTATTATTTCAGTGACAGTTGTGTGCATTATATAAAAAAATATCCAGACTTCTGATTTTTCAGTTGATAAAAATAATTTAATTATGAAACAACCCCATGCCAGTCTACTGTCATATGTCCCACAGTTTCTGATTTGCATACGACCTGCTTATGCATAAATCAGAAAGAATTATCTTTTTATCAACCTTGAATTTGTCCATACAAACCAAATATATGCATATTCACAATTAAGTTTTGTATGATTAATTTGATATTATCAGAGACATATGTAACACAAGTTATAAATGTCTATGATATTACACATGTATTATACCGTATGCAGGAAGACATGACAATTTGTTTACCCAAGGCATGTCAAATGACTTTCCGCGGGTAAATATATCATTATGTCTCCCTACAGCCAAGGCAATGATTTGTTTATTATACCAACATACAGAATCAACAAAGAAAAGCTTTGACATCATTAATTCATTCATCAACGCCGTCTGTGGTTATCTGATAAGTTGGTTATGCCTGTGTTTGGAGTTCCGTATCAGGTGTCCGGGTAGCGCAGTGGTTAGCGCACTCGCTTTTCACCAATGCGACCCGGGTTCGATCCTCGGATTGGGCAGGGAAGTATGTGAAATGGTTACCAACCCGGATATGCTCCTGTCCTTCGGACTGAGACAGTAAAAACCGAGGTCCCGTGTCACAGTGAGTGTCGGCACGTTAAAAGAACCCTCACTGCTCAATGGCCATAAGTGTCGAGCATAGGCCAAAATTTGAAGCCCTTCACCGGCATTGGTGACGTCTCCATATGAGTGAAAGATTCTTGAGTGGGACGTTAAACAACAATAAACAAACAAACCAATATTCTCTTTATCTTGACGAGCTGAAAAAGTGCATACTCCCTGTAGTGGCCAATCCGTCCATCTATCTTTCTATCTATCTATCTATCTATCCACTATCTATCTATCTAAGTCTCAGCACAGAGATGGTGGTGAAACGGAGTCACTGTCTGTGGCTGTGATCCAGATTACTATCTAATATTTCTGAGAGGGGGATTTCATAATTTTTAACACTATCACCTTATCGACCATAAAACTTCTTAAACGACGACTCCAAGCGTTCAACAACGTAATCTTGTGTAAGTAATTTATTGGCTAATCGTTTAGCTCTCAGAATAAAATATTCATAAGAAGAGAATTTCCTGGCATAACGTATAAGTTGTGAAATGAAAACGCCATAGGCAGGAGAAGATGGAATATTACTACTTAGGAACGGGAAGTTTGTGATATGGAAATAGAAATCGCCTCGTTTGTCATAGAGGGACGTGTCAATTTGATCGTCATTCTAATCGACAGGAGTAAATCTAGGTAAGAGGCAGAAATTAGAAATTCTAAATTATTTTCAGAGACTGTATAAATTCTGCTTCATATGAATACAAAAAGATGTCAGCCAAGAGAGGTGCACAATTAGTACCCATTGGAATGCCGACATTCTACTGGAAAACTTTTCCCGTAAAAACCATGAAGATGTTGTCTACTAGAAACCCCAGCATCTTGATAATATCGTCTTCAGTGCTATTAGAATCAGTGTTCCTTGACAAAATAAGGTTCTTATAGACCTATAAACAAATATTTAGATCTGCGATTTCCGTTTTTGAATACAAACAAGTTTTGTATAATAGATGTTAATCTGTTTTTAAGTTTTTGATGAGGAATTGTCGTGTAAAGGGTCGAAAAATCAAAAGACTTGATGCTTATAATATGTTTGAAATTTGGAGATTTTAAATGTTCCAACAATTCCTTTGAATTATTTAGGATCCACATCTGATTGACTCCGCTTCTTGAGCAGGCCGTTGTACAGTACTTCTGAAAACCTTCTTTAATATGTGTTAGAAAATTTGGTGAGCAAAATAGATAAAGTCTTCGTAGAACAATTAGATGACCCCGCAATGAAGTCGTGTTGATAGGAAATTTTGTGCATCTTCGGAATCCAATAAATATATGGCAATTCTAGCTCCGTGTCACTTGTTGGTATTCCAAACGAAGCGAGAACGGATTTATGATTATCTTAATATTTCAGAGGTAGAGACATCGGTTGGAGAGATTGTAGGATTTCCAGGAAGTGTGTTTAGTAATCATAAGATGACATGATGCATGAGAATTAAAATCCTTAAATCGTTTACATTTCAGGCTGTTGGTAGAAGAAAAGAAGGAAATAGAAACTTCCATATGTATATGAAAGAATTCGACGAAACAGGAAACGCTGTAGCAAACCCAGGTTTGGATACACTGTATAATAATCTACCATTCCTGCGATTTTTACCTTTGCCACCAACAAAAGTGTACAGGAGATTCATCACACTGCGAGATGGCTTAATGAAACTGCTTGATGAACATTCAGTATGACATTATTTTTGTATTCAAAGTAACACTGGGGGATATTAATTCTTGAAGTACATCAATTTTGATATTGTCAGATTTTTTCCTGAAAATTGTTATACAAACGTATCTTGAGGATAGATTTCGATGAAAAATAGTTTTCGGAACATACATTTTAGTATAACGAATTCATTAGTAGATGTTACGGAGATGTCAGTTGCCATGGTAATAAAATATGAACCTGTGATTGGTAAATTCCTCTAAAAACGTTGTAAAGGGGTATTTTATTAGAAATACGCCAACATATAAGACGGTGACCTATAATTTATTTGAAGATGGCATGGTTGGGAATGACCTGGTTTAAATTTTTCAAACTTGGTATGTTGCAAAATACTTCAACTGTGTGTTTCACTTAATGCAGGGTTGTAGTATATAACATCAGCCATATTAAAAAAATAAATATACTGTACTGTTAATGATATGTCTATTGCAAGTCATTAATACAATGCATTCTATCGTATGAAAAGAACCCCCTCACTGATTATAGTTATCTTAAAATGTTGTTTTGTAGTTGACTAGCTCTTATGAGATTTAAGTGCGTAAAGATCGGTGTGGTCACCTTGCACCGCATTATATTTGTTGGAAGTCCGATTACATGCCGCTTCACAATGTTATGGAAACTATTAATTGTTAACTGAAAATATATGAAAAATCATTTGCGATATTTTTTTCTAAATTTTGGGTATTTTAACTGGGGAGTAGGTATGTATTTTAAATGACAGTTACTAAAAATGAGATTTATTATATGGGATATTGGGGAAACGATTTCATATTGCAGATTTCTGACATTTGTATTTTATTTCTTCTTGCCACGAATGTATACCTAACTACGATTCATTATATTTTCCATTTGTAGGAAAATGGTGATGTTGGAATATACCCTTTCCTAAAAAAGATTCTCTCTGAAAAAGGCAAAGATGACAGCGAACATTGGTTAACCGAAACAATTATGCAATCTCTGCTTATAAATATCTTGGCAGCAGGTATTTTTGTTGTACCTTTGTTGTTATTCTGTCAATAGTTTGTCAATAACACTTGATTGGATTGCAAAAATTTTTATCTGTGCTAAAGACTTATTATGTCACTGCAATAAGAATTAAGGGGTCATGACCTTGACTAGAAGTCTTATCCAGAGAAAAACGCAGATATGTCCCATATGTCCTTCTCTAGATAAATTAGACAATTTATTGATACATTTATTCTTTATCAATTTTAGTGCTAAGTCATCACTTCCATATTGTTAAAAGAAACAAAAATACAGGAATTTTATAATATATTTTTAATTGGGAAAATCACACACACAAAAGTATATTTTAAGTTATTATTAACATGTAAGCATATTTTATCAGATGATGAATATAGCAGGTTTGACTTGAAAACAACAAAACTTTAAAGTTAACTGCATAACATATTTGATTCAATTGTTCCACTTCAAGTTAAAGTGCGTTTCAAACACCCAGTGAAGTCATCACCAACCTCCAGATGAATGAGGTCTGCATGCATAGTGAATACCGCCGCACTTTAGCCAGTCAAATCGCCGCTAGTCTTTATTATACGCGTTACATATAAAATATTTATGTAATCTGTTATGAAGCTACGTAAAGAACAGATCATATGATAGATAAATAAATAAATAAATAAATAAATATTTATGTGTATGTGTTTAGGTTACCTCACGACAAAAAGTACGCTGTTGTCTCTGATTCAAATATTAATGGTACAACCAGGGGTACAGAGAAAACTTCAGGACGAAGTTGACAGAGTTGTCGGACATGTTAGACAACCATGTTTGAATGACAGAGCGGATATGCCATACCATGAAGCAGTCATTCTAGAAACTCTAAGATTCATTTCTCATGTACCTTCGTCCGTACTTCATTCTGCCTCAGACGATGTCTCTCTTGGAGAATACATAATCCCAAAGGATACCTTTGTAAGTAAATACACACTTAATTACTGTTATTTTAGTAGTTTCGCATATTATCGGGATAAACATAGAAGTGTAATGAAAACCACAAATCCATGCACTTACAAAATGAAATGCGATAATCCTAAACAACAGTGTACACTGTATTTGCAATTTTTCACAACATGTATAAAAAATCTTAAGTGTTTTTCTATTCATAGCCCATTCTATTCACTATTCTTTACTTAGAGTATATATCTATATCATATTAAGCATAATACCATATTTGTTTTCGTATTTACGATATTTTCTGTCATCTTTTGAACTCAAATCTTAAGTAGATATTGAGTTCCGACAAGAAAGTATCATCACAGAAGTCAAAATAATGAACCTCAATTCTACTTAAATATCGGTCTACATTTCAGATTTCATTGTTTTAAAACTTACAATATCGGAGTGTGAAAAAGATTAGTAGGAAATCGATTACTTTACCTTTTGTTTGTTTAATGACAGATTTTAACAAACCTCTGGGCAATGCACCACAGTGACAAGGAATGGAAAGATCCTTTTAAATTTACTCCTGAAAGATTTCTGAACGAAAACGGCGATATGTTACCAGCAGACCACGATATCAGGAAACGGTATGTTTCTTTCTTATTGATAGAAGGGGATAGAGTATACTTAAAAATAATACCTTCGAAACGAGACGGGGAGACAAAGAAGAAAAACAGGAAAAATAGAAATAATAGAAAGTTACGGAGAGAGGGAAAGTCTAGAATGATACGAGAATACATTTACAGACATAAAGAGACAGAAAAGGGATATAAATATATTTTTATCTCATGCTGGCTAAGATAAATATAGAAAAAACTATAATGTGTGAGAGAGAAGGAGTTCAATGGATCTTTTGATCAGTATAATACATTTTCTAATAACAAGTATATATCAAACTATTTTCTAAAAGTTTCATTATCGCATCGGTAGATTTAATTTCATTTTCATTAAGAAAAATATTTTATTTACCGTGACTCAATTGATGTCGGAATCATCGAGGATTAAAATCACTGATACATAATTATCAGTTTAATTACTAAATTCTGACGCGTACAATTTGGTAAATGTCACAACATACATTCAGGTAAATACCCGCATTTTAACTTTATAGGAAAAGCCATTATTATACATTGCAGTAAGTGTACCTCTTACCTGTAGTAAAAAATAATTATGGATATCTTTTTATTTTTCTCTATCTTTTTAAGCTTTGTGGCCTTCGGACTTGGAAAAAGATCTTGTGTAGGAGAAGTGTTCGCTAAGTCGAGAATATTTCTATTTCTGTGTACCTTAATGCAAGTCTGTACGGTGCTGCCACCTGACGGAGAGAAGCCCTCAATGTTGGACCCTAGCAACATGACTCCTGGTATCGCCATGACACCTCTGCCATTCACCTGCAGGTTTATGGAAAGACAGTTGAATAAATGAAGAGAATCTATACATCATATTATCAATTACACTAGTACTTATGTCATTTACGATCTACAGAATGTTCTAAAATTGATCAAAACTTAGAAAAAAATACAATATATCTATGTAATGTACGTTATTATTTATAATCAATTTTGTAAATTTTTACGACCATGTGAAACACTAACCTTCAGCTTTTCTTTATAATCGAGATTTAATTTGCTTCCTTTCGTATTAATAATGCGGGATGTTGTACAGTTAACTTGGTACACATCTGTGATGGCAATGCAAAGAAATTTGTATATAAGCCGTCGTTAAATGTTCCCTGGCTGTAATCTAAAGATGGAACAAGATGAATTTTAATAACAAACGGTAATAACGTCTATGCGTATGTGTATCTATACTTAAAGTCCAATATAAAATATCTAAAATATTAATATCAGAATAAAGATTGCCATATCGGAAAAAATATTTTTCATTTTTTCATATACAGGTACTTACATTGCGGCACGTTATTGGTGTTTACAAACATTAATCAAGATATGAGAGAGTCGTCGGGTCTCCGCGATTGCTCGATTCGCAACCGGAGGGTCGCGGGTTGGAGCCATAAGTGCAAAACAAAGGCCAAAATTTGAATCCCTTCATCGGCATTTTGTAACGTTTCGATGTAATTGAAATATTCTTGAGTGAGACGTTAAACAACAATACAACAACTCATACAATGATCGTCAACAACAATATGTAAGTACAGTAAATATATTTAGTCCAAGAGCCATGTCCAATGATTTGGTCGAACTTCAAACAAATTGCAAAAGAAATTAAAACAGTAGAATATTATTCTTTTAATCACCCTCTATCATATATTATATATAAGATAAACCTGTCCAAATTTACCTGTATAAGACTTACTGAGGTATCAAAATCGTAGCTTTTAATGTTGAATAAGGCATTTTGTTTAAACCTACTTTAGTAAACTTTTTGTTCCCCGGGTAATAAATCAAATCCCGTAACAATTTAATGTAATTGTAATTTTGAGGATGTGAAACATTAGAATAAAGTCTTGACATATCAAAGCTGATTAAAGTTTTATTTGAATCAATGTTAATTTCACTTCAGAAACGATATTGTCTGGAACAAAACTTTTAATGTTTTTCTCAGTAAAGTACTCAGTATATGTGTTTGACAATAGATCCGAATGTTAAATATATTGGATTTCATAGTTCTATATATTCAGACAACTGTAATTGAATTGCATAATTTACAATAACTGACTTTTGAATTTTAAGTAGTCCATAAATAATTACTAGTTTAAAAATAAAAAGCATATATTCTGTAAAATAGATTTTATTCTTAGTCGTATGTTTTCTACAATTTCCTGATTTTAAATTGGATGTTTTTCCCCATTATTTTAACTATAAGTGGTGTTAAACACTTTTGAATGTTTGCTCTGTAATATTCTTTATCCATGATTACCATTGGCCTAACCGCTTCTTAAATGATTATATTGTTATCATTCTGAAAGTCACTGTATGCAGTTCTTTATTAAAAGATAAGTTTTTTCCAAATGTTAATCGTTGTCTGAAAAATCCGCATTCCATGAATTTATATATATATATATATATATATAATAAATATCAAATCATATTTATCAGGTATAAGTTATGATTTCTTTGAAGTAAAATTATTTTCCTCAGTTTCATCGAATAATTCTAGTGAACGAAATTTACTTTCTACTTTTGTGACATTTTTTTTTATTGAATTCAATAATATAAGACCTTGAAATATACATGAATGGTAACGAAGAAGCATAAGTTTCAGAGTTCCTATATGGTGTATATGAATATAAAAATCTCAGATACAAAGTACAAGTCTTTAATGTGTTTAGGACACATACAGATCTGGTAAATATTGAACAAACACGGACTTATGGGAATCCAGAGATGGGATCAAGTGCCATTTAGGAGTAAGTATCCCCCGTTGATCGGCTATGTATCCACAGTCAAATCAAAATGGAATAAGTTGGGAAAAATATTAGTCACAATCTTTACAGATGGTTGAACGATCGCCTTTAAATATCCCTGTGTCAATGTAACAATAGTCATTCGAACTACTTAAAGACATATACGGAAATGAAAGTAATAATTAGTGCTAAAATTAACTAAATTTTCGTGAAAAAAATGTGTTTTTGAGAAGAAGAATTGCCTATGGGCGATTTCATACATATGTACACCTTTGACTTAAAATTAATTGTAGGAATTTTTGATGATGTTATAGAAATGTGCCCAAGCATTGTTTCGAGGAATAATTAAAAGTTCAAATTATAAATTATAAATTCATCATATTATATATATATATATATATATATATATATATATATATATATATATATATATATATATATATATATATATATATATATAATATTCAGATTCGGGACTATAATAATGTAAATGTTAACCAAATATAGTTGACAAGGAGTTCCCTATAAATTATTGTTGTTGCAGTAATGGTATTGACAGAAGACTTTTTGCCTACAGAAAACCCGATGGCTGTCACTGCACCGTCGCCAGCCCATAGCACATGTCAAACATTATGGTACTTATATTCTGCACCATTTTTAAATTGTCAACGTTAGATCGTTGCTTGATAATGAAACACATATTTTCTGCTCTCATGTAATATCGACATCACACATAACCAGATTTATTAACCATTTCTCGTCGTCTTGGTGCTGCTGTGCTGCTTAATGGGAAAAAATACTAAATAAAAATGTAGTGGTAGTGCCTTTGACTGTCAAGTGAAAGTAATTGGTCTTGGTGATGAGATTAAAACTGGGGTCCTGTGTCATATCTGCGTGCCATGTTAAACAACCTTCACTGCATTAGCATCAGTTTACAGTACAGGTCAAAATTATTGGCACGTACTCAATAACTGATGACATCTCCATATAAGTAAACCGAAAACCTATTTTTGTGGAGTCTGGTAAACAGGAAAGCCTATAAACCTATACGCGGAGAGAGAAGAGTGTGTATATGTTTTATAAACAAATACAACGAACTCTAACCCTTACCTTCTACCACTGATGATGAGTTATAACCCGCAACAAAACATGAAAACTTTGTATGCTAAATTTGTATTTGAGAGACTTTACTCTGAGCCGCTTATAAGTATATCTATATGATAATCTTGTCACGACAATATAGTCATGATACACAGAACACATCATCTATTGACAATAAAGTGTGTAAAATAGCTCTTATTCTCTAATGTATTCGTGTTTATATGATGTCTTCATTCATAAAATAAAATCATAAAACAATCCAATCACGCATGTGACAAATCATAATCGTTTGATATATAAAATTATTATTGTCACAAATTCATTAAAATTTGAAAGGTTCCCTTAAGCTTGAATAGCATATATTTGATATTAGCAAAACGTAATACGGAATCGTTGTTGTATGATATGGCATTGTTGTTTAACGTCCCACTTAAGAATCTTTCACTAAGATGGAGACGTACCCAAATGCCGATGAAGGGCTTCAAATTTTGGCCTATGCTCGGAACTTACGGGTTCTGTAACGTGCAACACCTATGTGACACGGGATTTCTGTTTTTACTCTCTCTCATCCAAAGGACAGGAATCCGACGCCGGCTGTACTCGAACTCACACCTCACGATCAAGAGTCGAGCACGCTACCAACTAAGCCTGACCGGCTCTACTGTGTAACCAGAGTTAGTGAAAATTGTGAAACATTCTTTTAACAAAGCATCCTACTGTGACTTAAAATTCCAGACCAGAAACTGTCATAAATATTTTAAATCTTGCTTCGAATGGTACTTATGATCATTATTTTGTTTTTTAACCAATTTACTGATTATCATTCGATTTAAGTGATTGCAATATAAGTTGTCTGGACTACAATCTGGCACACCTGTAAATTCAGGTAACTTTTGTGTATGAGAAGATATATCTACAAATTTCACTTGCGCACAGACAGTTCCGGACGGCATCAAGGGGTTTCGTGCCCAAAATGTATCGTACCCAAGTCAAAGCCTTCCCACTACAAGACAATCGTACCATGTGTATAGTTTTTCTTTCATTGCGTACGATTTGTTTCAGGTACGAAACTCCTTGAAATCGTCCGTAAGTTTTTATGCGCAGATACAATTTGTAGGAACGCAGTTATCGTAAAAAGGGCCATATCATGATTACAATCATGGGGTCATGATAGAGAAAATGCACCTACCATTCACCACTCACAACAGGTTTGAAGTAGGGAGAGAAAAACGTTTGCTCAGACACTCGCCCCGTGTATAAAATTACTTTAGATTGAACTGCTTTAATCTTAAGTATTTGTAACTAGATTCTATTGTCTATTACATCTTATACCATACGTCCCCGGTTGACGTGAATCCAATACCTCGGTAGAAAGTACACCAAGAAGGCTTACTTTGTTTTGGTTGACCAGAAAATAAATATTTCGTCTACCAGGGGTATGCCTATTTTTACAATAAAAAAGTCTACAGATATTAGTATTTCGGTATGTATATCATGGTAAAGGTTATGATATTCAACAATAGATAAATTCAGACTGAATTTCTATGACGAAACATGCCGTTTGGTGAACTATATCGTTTCAAAACCCCAGAAAAATGGCGAAAAAATGACATTGACCATTATAATCTCCACCCACCAACCACCACCCCTAAAAAAAACAACAAGTAATAATCAAATTTACATTTTACCGAATATTCAGTTACGATTTCAATATTTTTTGATATGGATAATTTGAGTTTTCCTTCCAATAGGTCACATTAGTAAAACTGTTACAAATTGACTGCTAAATACATTACATTACATGTATAAATTCTTCTCCTAAGTCTGTAACTATTTCAAAACATCGCATATCAGCAGTAAAATACATTAAAACTAGTTTGATTCACAACATGATGCAAGGATGTATAAATCCCTCTTCAGTGAGTCAAATCTGCCTTTTCATAAACCTGCAGGTGTAAGGTAGGGGCGTCAAAGCGGTGCCAGGAATCATATTTCTCGGGTCCAATATTGTCGGTTTCTCTCCTTCAGGTGGCAGCACTGTACTATGTTGCATTAAGGTACACAAAAACAGAAATGTTCTCAATTTAGCGAACGATTCTCCTACACACGATCTCTTTCCAATTCCGAAGGCCACAAAACTAAAAAAAAAAGGAAAAAGAAAAAAAGATCCATAAATAGTTTCAAAGTTTTACGACTAAGGTCATGTACAACAGAGTTTAAATCGTTTTTGTCGTTGCTTGATGAATATATACTGATTAGAATATTCATCGACATATTTCACTCTAACATTCCCTTACATTTTTCTATTTATATTCTTTTTCTGTACCCTCCTGTTATTTTCGATCTCTTTATCTCATGCCCGTCTCTGCGTTTGTTGTTCTATTGATCTGCCTCTCTCTTTCTCCTTACACCATCCGTCTCGTTTCGGTGTTTCATTTTAAGTTTCACAATCTATTTTATCATTAACTAGGACACATGCTACCATGGTCTGTTGGTAAGATCTCGTCGTGTCCATATTTTCCTTAAAATTCACAGCATCAAAACATAAGACGTTTCTACTTTATACAGAACAATTCCACATGGAAAATTAAAAAAGAGACTTTCTTTATTCATACAAAGCAGACTTCATTCAGAAACTGCTGAATCGAAAGAAATAAAAGCTAGCGACGTCCCTTAATATGATATTTAGATATTTCGACGACGTTTTGTCAATTAATAATGACAATTTTCAAAAATATGTCAATGCGATATATCCCAGCGAACTAGAAATGAAAGATATAACAAGAATGAAGCGCACACGTTTCGGTTAGACATTTCATTTACTATAGACACAGACAAGGAATTAACACCTGTGCTTTACCACAAACGCGACGATTTCGGCATTCCAATAGTAAATTTCCCACATTAAAGTAGTAATATCCCACATTCACCTCCTTATGGCGTTTATATTTCACAATGATCCGATGTGTCAGATCATGTTAATATATGGACATTTCACATACAGAGGTTAACTATTTACTGCCAAATTATTAATACATTGATATCAATAACCGTATTTGAAGTCAACGTTCCGCAAATTTTATGGTCGATATAAAATTGTTTGCGATTACTCTGTGATTTACTGTTCGACAGAAATTGTTCAGACGTTTGTACCAATAGTCAATTATATCACTTGGATTTGATTGTGAATTTACGGTGGGTGTGACCGGTTAACAGTGGATGCGTAGTCCTCCATGACACTTGATTCAAACTCTTGAATCAAGAGGTTTGTGTTTGTCTATTTGTACCAGGGCTTAGAACCATAAAACTTGAGAATTTACTTAAGTCTGAGAATATTCTCAAATTGGCCTTCTCCGCCAATCAGATTTCAGGATTAGTCAAATCTGAGTAAGATTTTTTAGACTTAAATAATTCTTAAGCTTTATGGTGTCAGGCCCAGATTAGTATCTTTATCCTTGACATGCTAAAGATTTATAATTTAGAAACTAAGATTTTTTAAAATTTATCAACCCCTTTTGTCTGTCTGCCTTCCTCATTTCTGTCTCTCTCTTTTATCTTTTCAACCCTTCTATTTTTTCTCTCCCTTTTAATTCATCCAACCCTAAGTATCTAGATGGTATGATCTTTTCTATTGTTTAGGCCAGTTGATTATGGCCTGTAGGGTTTAAAGGGTTAACCACGATATCTATTTCTCTTGATTCAAACGTATCATAATGAAGTATAAAAATATGTTTTTATCAATAACAAAAAAAAAAAACATACCGTTTTCTGACATCGTGGTCTACTGGGTAAGATATCACCGTGTTCGTTCAGGAATCTTTCGGGAATAAATTCAAAAGGATCTTTCCATTCTTTGTCGCTGTGGTGCATCGCCCAAAGGTTTGTTAAAATCTGTCATTGAACAAACAAAATAATCAATCGATTTAGGTTTATTACTTGTCCTTGTAGCATACTATTTTTTCTTTTTATAGCCTTGCGATCGTCCTCGGCATTTGAGGTGCCTTTTGTTTGAAAGACTATAGCTTTGAGAGAGAGAAAGTGAGAGAGAGAGAGAGAGAGAGAGAGAGAGAGAGAGAGAGAGAGAGAGAGAGAGAGAGAGAGAGAGAGAGAGAGAGAGATGAAACTAAAAAAAATTATCATTTATCAGAATAAGATTTTGGAAAAACTTATATTCTTATATATTTTGTTGCAAATTGTATATGGTTTTTACAAATATTGTTACAGATTTTGATATTGACAATTTCAACACCTTTGTCAATAGGTAATAGAGTGTTTTTTCATTACTCTATCTATATTTATAGAGTTTAGTTAGGTGAGAGTTTTTACATACCAATGAGTTCTTTGGGATGATGTAATTTCTAACAAAGACATCTTCTGAAGCAGAATGGAGTAGAGACGAAGGTGCATGGGAAACGAATCTTAAAGTTTCTAGAATAACTGCTTCATGGTATGGCATATCAGCTTTGTCATTCAAACATGGCTGCCTATCATGTCCGACAACTCTGTCAACTTCCTCCTGAAGTTTGTCCTGCACTCTTGGTTGTGTCATTAATATCTGTATTAGTGACAACAGCACGCTTTCCGTTGAAATGTATCCTACAGCAATATATTTTATAAAATGCATGATATCCTAGTTTTCATTTTTTCGTTGCATATGGATGACCTAATTTGCATTCAGAATATAAAATGTATTACAAAAGCAAAAAACAAATAGAAATTAAAAAACAATGATGTAATTTTACAAATGTTTGGGACGCACAGCAGAACCTCAATGAATCGAACTTCGATAAATCAGAGTCAACAGCGTGCCTTTTGTCGTGTGATAACCTACACATACACACATATACAATGCATATATATATATACCGTAAGAAATTAATGCGGCACCATATTTCAATATTTTGCCCAGGAAAGGGCATATCTGCACATTTCTGCTAATTCTCCTGGTCGATAAGATGACTTTTATTAATTAACATCCATTGCATATGTTGTGGTAATTTAATCAGTGCTTGTGATAGACTATTAATACGACAGAAAAAAACACGAACAAATAAACAAATAATTTACCTGCTGCAAGTATGTCTATTAACAATGATTGCATAATTGTATCCGTTAACCAGTGTTTGCTGCCATCGTCGTTCTTCTCCGACTGGATTTTTCTCATAACATTGTACACACCACCATCTCCATTTTGCTACAATATCAAGGTATGAAGTGTTTATTGGTGACCAATAGAATGAAGACTAA
>BROG01002133.1:0-15721 GCA_030159075.1 Atrina japonica | reverse complement strand
GCCGGCTCCAGATGGACGTGGTTTCCACATAGAGTTGAACTTCACAATATTTATGGGTTGGACGGTAATACAATATAAAAATCTCAAATACCAAAGTATAAATTCAGATCAAAATGTCCAGGATATAGATACAAATCCAGTTTCAGCGATTCCGCCAAATGTGGATAGCGAATCTTACCATAGCGTAAGGAATTAAGGTACGACGTCACCAACACCCGCTACAAAAAAAATATCAGATATGCAACAATGGTTACGGCATCAAAACATCTTTTCGATAATAAAATTTCAAAAACTAGTTATATGAAATTATAAAGCAAAGAAACCAAAGACAATGTATCAAGTTGATGAATATATTCGCCTTCAAGGTCATGAAGTATTGCTTTTACCACCATAACTCTGTTGAATGATTTGGGGGATCTAAAATGCAGTATCGCGTAGACAATAAAATTTTTAAACTTGGGACGTAAAAGTTCTTGCTTTAGATAATTTAGAGAAAACAAATAAAAAATGGGTAAATGCATATGATCATGTAATAGAGAAAGTTGAAGGCGGTACTGGAAAGATGACTATACAGCCTGATATTTCACCAATTGTCATCCATCTTATCGATTCTGAATCTGATGGTTCTGGAACAGATAGTGCATCTGTCTATAATACGGAGTAAAATAAATGAACTCTTTATTAACAGTCAGCCTTTTTTGTCTTGAATACTTCAAAGCCCCACTAGCACCGATATGGGTGTCAATTTCCTTTTAAACGATGGAGTATTTGACATCATGCTCACATGAAGTTATTAAACTCTCATTTATTAAACTTCAATTTTGTTGTTTTGTTTGTGAATAAACTGATTAACGATTTCAGTAGGGCTCTGTGTAAATTAAAACGATGTAAAATACTTCATGTATGACAACGTCCCATCTGAAAACTCATAAGCATGCATCCGAATAGATTGATCTATGTATTCACAGTTAATCACATCTAACAGGAATTAAATAATTCTATTTATCTCTTTGAAAGAATCACAGTAGACGCTAAAACAGGTTAAAAACTTCTGTGCTTATTTATAGGATTTTCTGGGCACTTACGGCCGTTGACCAGTGAGGGTTTTTTAACGTGCCGACACGTACTGTGACTGTTTTTACAGACAGGAAACCCACCTGCCGCCGGCTGGACTCGAACTCACGACCTCACGATCAAGAGTCGAGTGCGCTACCGACTGAACCAGGATATTTGGTTACTTATTGTCTTGTCAAATCTACTTACTTTATACATGAGTAAGAATTGCTCTGTGCAACCGGTGTGCAACTCGTTCCTATATATTTATATATCTATAAAACGTAGGTAATACAGGCTGTTCCGATGATTGTTTTAAACCAATTATCGTAAAATAAGATAAATTTTGAAGATTTTCCAAATGCATAGGGCTCAAACGAGTAGATGGATTTTTGTAGAAAATTATGTGCGGTTACTTATTGTTCAAGCAAATTCATTTTTCGTAAGATAGTTATTCTACATATGAATGTTTTTGAAAAAAATGCGAAAAAGCTTGTCCTATATGTGTGCTAACACATTTCTGCTTGTCACATCCATAACTATGAACTGCATTCTAAAAGACACAGACCCTACGTTATAAATTGTATTGTGACGTCATAACGTCCCCTACCAGTATTTTTTCAAGAAAGATACAAAAGTGGATTTTGTTTTTGCGTGATATTGAAAGATTGAAACAAATATAATCGTATACAGTAGAAAACCTTCAAACAAATAATACATTTCTATGAAATGAGTGTATGTGAGAATGAATAATGTAATAATAAAGGGAAAATAAGTGAATACTGACATGCAGATCAAAAGGTAAATGATTTTATGCAGGTGAGAAACCTAATATAGGTAATAAAGGAATGAAACAATATCCAAGAATTTCTTATCTTGTAAAAAACAGATCATATGGATTCAAAACTTTCTGGGAAATCATAGAAGAACAAGTATTTATCAATTGAAGGCATCCTCTTCTAAAAATGCAAGTTTAAAATTTTTTGGTTCATTTCCTTATTTTCGATACTCAACCTGGCTCTATATAGAAGACAAGATTTCTGTCTTAATTATCTCTACGAAGATATGCTTTTCTAACAATAAAACATTCTGTTGCTTGATCCTACATGTTGGGGTGTTTTTTTCCAAAATCATTATTGACAGGACGAAAAATTCTAAAGCTTCTATTCTCCAAAATGGACATTTTAATACAGAGACTTGATATCTATCGTGGTTGTCGTCAAGAAAAATATATTTTCTATCTATCACATAACGTATACATGAAAGCTCCGTAGACTTGGTATTGAGACTCAGAAGTCAATATTACCTCGGTCAAAGTGGAAGTTGCGAATTTGATAGATTAAAGGTGTAAGCTGCCACATTGAATATCACCTGTTCTTAAATTAATAGATGTGTCCCGTCTAAGCTTTTGTTTTATTGTAATAAAGAAGAATAAAGTGCTATTACATAATGTTAGAATGTGTCATTTTTCTAATATATGGTATGCAATTTAAACTCAGCGGAACCTCGTAATGAAGACCACCTAACTGACTGACTCAAAGTGGCCTGATTAGTGAGTTAGCCTTCTAAGTTAGGCCCTGTATCTATAAAATATCAGTGGATTGGGAATTGATGGTCTGAAATTCGAGGTGGTCTCCTTACCGAGGTGGTCTTTAGGTGAGGTTCCAATGTGTGAAGTTCCAATTTTATTGCCACTTAACTTTATTGTTGGGTTAAAGATGCACATAAATCCCAGTTCAAATGGACGAATTCTACTTCAGGAGGGAGTAAGTTAATGACTGTTAAACGCCCATTTAAACACTAGACGTAACACAAAATAGGTCATAAAAACCTTGCTGGCATTGGACAGAAGCCGTTCTAGACATTATACAAATGAATAAACACCTTAACCTATCATCTCTAATAATCGGGTATCGGCCTAAAGATGGAGGTGTTGGCGTGCATGGCAACCAGTCGAGATCCGATTACGACAATGGACGAAGCGACGTTATGGGACTGTCTTACAGTCAGGTGTTGTCTCATCCAGGAATTTATCTAATATTGTGTTTTATAATATTTATCAAAATATTTTGATTGAGAGGGAAGGATTATCAACAGAGGAAGCTGGAGTGGATCAGTTCCGACTTGGATTGACAGTGTTTGGACTCCCAAAATTGGGGAGGACTTTTAAAACTAATTCCAAATAAGGGAATTTCACTCCCATCAATAAAATTGAAAGTGTAATTCATAATAATTCTTTAATAGTATTTTTTTAAATATTTAAAGGGTGTTTTGCATAATTATATATATATTGCCACTATTGCAATCTGTTATTCAATTTCCAATGAGTAATTTTACTCATCATCACCTCCATCTTTACGCCGATACCCGATTATTAGAGATTCCAAAGATGATTGTAAATTTTTTAGGGGTAAATACCCTCTTACTCCCCTTATCTTGAGCTCTGCTGATTGGAAATGACGGCGCCTTTTACCCCTTGACGGAATGAGTTTACGTTCTTTATGTAACTGGTTAGTGTTAATTCAACCTCGATGATAATCAAAACAATAACCAGTGCATCTGAAAGGTAAATTTACTGATCATAATGCCAGAAGCTGTGTTACTACCCTGTTCCAAAATGGAGCTGATAAATAGCTAACCATGAATAATACAGATCAGCATAGTGGTGCCGTGCGTGTAGATAAAGGACAGTCAGAAGGGCGTGGATGTTAGATTCGCTTTCAACAGTCACCGCAGTGGTGCGGTGCGTGGAGATAAAGGACAGTCAGAAGGGCGTGGATGTTAGATTCGCTTTCAACAGTCACCGCAGTGGTGCCGTGCGTGGAGATAAAGAACAGTCAGAAGGGCGTGGATGTTAGATTCGCTTTCAACAGTCACCGCAGTGGTTCCGTTAGTGTAGATAAAGCACAGTCAGAAGGGCGGGGATGTTAGATTCGCTTTCAACAGTTACCGCAGTGGTTCCGTTCGTGTAGATAAAGCACAGTCAGAAGGGCGGGGATGTTAGATTCACTTTCAACAGTCACCACTGAAACGAGATCTGCCGCAAGAATAAACATTCAACTTTGATATAATTTCTGGAGGTGTATTCTTCGAATTTCAATGAATTTTACAAATTGTACCGTCAACTTTTAATGAACTCCATTACAATTTTAAACGGAACTGCAAAAGAATTTCATAGATGTGTTCATATCTTTGTATTTCCTTAAATTTTCACTATGAACTGCATCTATTTCTATCTATATCTATTTGAAGTTGAGACGAAATGAGCGGTTTTCGTATTTTTACTCAAAAATTGCACTAAACAGATAACCAGATACAGAAAAAAAACAACATGGTTAAATACTTTTAAATATGTGAGAGGCTTTCATTAATATGTCATTTATGACGAGGATTCACTCCTGATGTATTCATTGGACTTGATTGTGGTCTTATGTAGGATGTAACCGGTCGCCCGGTTTATTAATTTGACAATTAGATATATCGACGACGTTGTCAATTAATAATGACAATTTTCATATCTATATATGTCAATGCCATATATACCAGCGAACTAGAAATTAAAGATTCAACAGAATCAAGCACACACATACTTAGACATTTCACTTACTATAGACACAGGTGGGAAATTAGCAACTAAGCTATACGACAAGCGCGACGATTTTGGCTTTCCCATCGTAAATTTTCCACATTTAAGTAGTAATATCCCTCAGTCACCCGCATATGTAGTTTATATTTCACAAATGATTCGATTTGCCAAGGCGTGCACAACATATGAAGATTTCATATACAGGAGTAACCTACTCACTGACAAATTATTGACACAGGAATATCGAAAACCGCGTTTAATGTCAACGTTCCGCAAATTTTACTGTCGGTAAAATAGTCTTGTTTGCGATTACTCTGTTTCATTGAGTGACATGCTGACTTGCTTTTTCGTTGGCGGTTGTTGAGACGTCCGTACCAATTGTGACGAGGCTTCACTCCTCACGTATTTCATTGGATTTGACTGTGGACTCACGGTGGGTGTGTCCGGTCGACGGAGATGCTTAATCCTCAATGGCACTTAATCCCACCTCGTGGTTTCTAGAGGTTCGTGTTTGTCCATTTTTACCAGATTTGTATCTATGTCCTGGACATTCTATTGGTTTCTTGGTATCTGTTTTTTTTTATATCGTCAGACTGTTTAGGCCTGTGCGCGTTACAAATGTGAATCAGACAATTTTTAACGATATTTCATGCTAACGAAATTGTGTGCTCATAGGCCAATGAATGGCCGAGTAGAAAGGGATAGAACATTGTACAGACAATTTGTAAAGATGTAAGTTAAATGAATTATGTACGAGCAATTTTGATTTGATTTCTGTAATTCTTTACATCTCTTCCTCCATATATCGCCCCCGTTATAACGCTTAACTCGCAAATCTCCTTTTTCCGAGATCATATTCCCCTATCTATGATTTCCTTGTTTTAATGCCAACCCTGCATATCGTCACCCCAGTAAAAAAAGGCCGTTCATGTATGTAAAATCCCTCGACTGTATCATCAAACCAGGCAAAAAGATATGCAAATAAACACCTTTCAGTAACTAACGATGAAAAATCCTTGTTCTTACGCCCAGGTAATTAAATCTATATGTCTTGTAATCGTTTGTTGTTGTTCTATTGGTGTTTAACGTTCCACTCAAGAATCCATCAATCATATGGAGACATCCAATTGTCAGTGAAGGGCTTCAAATTTTGGCCTGCACTTACGGCTATTAATTATTAAGGGTTCTTTAACGTGCCGACACCAACTGTGACACATGACCTTGGTTTTTACTGTCTCATCCGTAGGACTTTAAAAAATACCAAAGGACTCCGCCGAGACTCGAACCCGCGACCCTCCAGCACTGTCATGTGAGCTCTCTCCAATAAATAAACAGGAAGATCAGATAAACGTATGTTATGGCATTTTTAGCACTATAACTTTGGTATTATGTTTATACTATTTTGTTGCAATTATCACAATTAAATATCGGTATATTATCAAAGCTAATATATATATATATATATATATATATATATATATATATATAATATATATATATATATATATATATATATATATATATATATATATATATATATATATATGTGTGTGTGTGTGTGTGTGTGTGTGTGTGTGTGTGTGTTCGTGTATAAAGGGCATGCCTCTTAACAGACATGTTGGTGTCTAGGTAATAGTATCTTCAAGTCGGGATGCGGACTCCCATCGAGTTTCCAGTAAGAATGAAGATATAATCGAAACTCAAGTCCATTAGAATACGAGAAATTAGATATGGAAATGGTCTCAACATAATGAACAATTGCGAATCCGAAATAGGATAGGACCAGGTGTCCTGGAAAACAAGAGGACGCGCCTTTTCAGCAGACATTTTTTCTCTAAGATTTGGAAGCTGGCAGAGGTATTATCTAGCCCTGATATCAGATATCTAGACCTGCTCACCATGCTGAGATAAAACATTCGTTACCTACAAAAGTTGTATTGTTGTTTAACGTCCACTCAAGAATCTTTCACTCATGGAAACGTCGCCAAATGCCGGTGAATAAACTCTAGGTATAAAATATTATGAGCAGCATGAGGGTTACTATTTGGATTCTATAAATAGACCCTCCCGGGTTCTATAAATAGAACATGACCTCATCATGGTTTTTCCGTATGTTCTAACCACATCATTTACATAATTATGACGTATTGAAATATTTACAAATAATTAATTAGATTTTCTTTTGTGATACAATAAAAGTAATTGTAATGGATCCGAGATGATAAATTGTTGTTACGAAATAGGACGATGATTTATTTTGATTGGTCCCTTAAATTACTACGTCACTGTGAGTGAAATCCTTTGGATGCGTGATAGCTCCGAGAAGTCATGATGATGTTGCGAAATATGTTTGTTACGTCATACAGGTTACCAAATCCTTCCGGGATAAAAGAATGAATTTTAAATGACGACCAGAAGAATTTCAATAGTTTCCGAGAAGACCTAGTGTTTAGATGTTTTAATGGATCATCGCTTGATGTTAATTTCACAAATCAAAACGAGAATTTTAACGGAATATATGAAATATTGAAAGAAAAACACAGGTTTTAAGTAAAGATTTGTTTTCTAAAATAAAATCGTATATGAGTTTACTTGATCGAGAACCATGAAATTACAAAACAAAGCAAAAACAAACACAAAAAAAGAACACGTCGAATGATAACAGTAAATTGATTAAAAACTTTTGCTATTTCGATGAAGGAGGGTCAACGAAAATGTTATACGTTAATTGTGAAATAAGAAGATTGGACCGTTGCTACGTCATTGTGAGTGAGTGAAACCTTTGGATGAGTAACAACCCATCGAGGTGATGTAATGTTGCGAAATATGTCGACAAGTTATACGATTGGTATTCTAAAACGTCATACAAGAGGCGTAACCTCCAAGATGTTGACAATGAATTGCGAAATAAACCCAGAAGCAATTTCATTGGATTGCGATGTCCTTATCGCACACGCCTTGGTTAGAAATTGTTCCGAGTTTTGCAATTTTAAGAAACGTAATTTGATTGGGTGTTGCTGTTCACATTCTTAATTGCGCAATATTTTGTAAAGATTGTAGATGGCTATATATACAGACCTGATTATTATTTATCATTACAAAGAAGAAGAAAAACATACAAGGCGTATACGAAATTGAGAACAAAAATGGAGATCATTCACGGATCGCCGCCAAGGACCATAAGTAAGGAAACAGTTGTAGGAACAGCGCCAAAACCCCCGAAAAAAAAACATTTTCAAGATTAAAACATTTTGAAAATCACGAAACGGATGATGAGAATGCAAGAATGGGGTTTGATGCGTAAGAAGAGTTCCCCGACGATCTGGTTATTGATAGCTCTGCTAGTGGCCAGCCGAAAATATATTGGGAACTTTGTAAGGCATGCAATGTTCATCACACGGGTGGATGCCCTAAAACGACTGAAAATGTGTGTCAGCTTGATATTGGTGATAATGTTTTTCTCGTCGCTAATATGTTTTATGGACAGAGATTAATACATATTGGCCAGTACGAAACACCCGACAAAAGACTAATGTATCCTACAAAACGTGGGGTTACATTTATGGAATTCTACAAAGATGGAGTCGATGAAGCCGTGACAATTTACAAAAATGGAAAAGATGTTGATTTCATGGAGCATCTAGGGTCCAATTTCCATGTATCTCTGAAAACAGGTTATCCACTCGTAAATATCAGACGTTGGTTCAAACCCGCAGGAGTGGGGGATATAAAACCGACTAAGAAAGGCATTGCACTTAACTTTGACGCCGAACTTCTTGCGAAAGAGTTAGGGGAAGTAGAATATTGTGAGATGCAAAATAACCATATGAACCAGGAAGGTTTCTGGAGATGTTCAAACTGTAACCCAAATATGGATTATATGTGACGTTTTAGTGTTAAAAGAAATAATACCTATATGATTCAACGCCACTTTGAAAAAAAAATTATTGTAGTGATATTGATGTTATGAAATACAGTTGTATAACTTGGTTGATATTTTATGAAACCTTATGTATTACTATGAAACAATTATGATATATATATATTTAAAAAATGTTTATTTTGTCATTATGAATATAAGGGATTGTGTTGGTTTTTTTAAAAATCAGTTCACCCAAATACATCTACGCATATATTGTGTGGATTCGTTGGTTTTTATATATATATATATATATAAATAACTTTGTTTATATTAAAAACATCATTCACGATGTTGACCTCAGAACACAAACAATATCTAGAAAACATATGGACAGACCCAAACTATTCAGCAGCTTTTAGTGGACCTTATAAGCTGTACCAATGGGTCAGGAAAGACGGGAAATTCAATATAAGTCTGACTGAAATACGACAATTTTTAGCCGATAAAGACGCTTACTCACTACAGAAGAGAGTTCAGAGAAAATTTAAAAGACGTCGTGTGATAGTACAAGGGATAGATAGTCAATGGGGCGGTGATTTGATGGATGTTAAAACACAGCAAGTTACAACAAGTTCTATTATACCTTCGTCGTTTATTGCCAGTTATCGTGGTGAGTAAATATTGAAACTTCAGGCATTCTTTTCTCAAAATGTCGACATCACTGCGACAATATTCCAGGATTTCTTTGGCAAAGTCAAAGACTTCGTTCGCGTTTCTTTTTTCATCGTACCAGGTCAAAAATTCTTCCCTGACGTTACTTTTCATGGTGTCGTACGCGTACATTTCGGGTAAAGGGTAAGGTCCTATGTACGACAGATTTCCATCCTATTAAATAAATGCAGGAAAAACCCTTTTTTTAGTTCGGAAAGATCAAACGCGGCCGGAAAGCTGGCGAGAGGCATAGGTAGGAAGTTCAAGGAGTCTATGAGTCGTATTTTAAGTCCCCTACCGACATAAAGATACATGACTTTTGACACGCAGTATATGTGATTGGGTTTAATTAAGTTGTCGACGAGGTATTCTAGTATGAAATACGAATCGTAACTTTTTAAATTGTGAGCGACGACAGTATAATTTTTTATTTTGATCGTTGAAAAGCCACCGTCCGAATTTTTCTGTAGTACCATCTCCTTGAAAGACAATTTCTCGGAAGCCGCACGTGTCCGCGCAGGGGTCCCTTTCAAAACACTTTTCGATTTTGTCATATTTTTTGCATTTTGCGAAACGAGTACCGCACTTGTTACATTTAGTTCCGGGTTCGAATTCTACATCCACACATTCGGAACACACCTTGTGTGCCACGACCAGGTTGGGGACATGCCAATATTTTACGCAACTGAAATTGCCGCAGTGTATGCAAAGAGTACAGTTTTGACACTGCCACGTTTCTTGTTTGCGCGTTTTGCATCCGTTGTTGCGTTCAAATGCGTAACCCTCCGAGCATTGGGTAATATGATCTTCTTGAAAGCACTCGGAATCAAAGAAAATAAATTTGGTATCGCTCTCCTTACACTCTGTGAACCTCATGTAACAAAGGTGGTCTTGATCGACGAATCGATTGCAACTACGACAATGCCACTCGTCGCAGAAATGTTGGTCCGGATTTCTCTTCCTTTCATTCAGTATTTTTTACACGTACAACATTTCCAATACTGTTCGCAAGGCGTTTGTTTCCCGCGACGATTCGTGCGATGTGCATCGAAACAGTCGCCAGACCTACACGTCATGTGGCAAGACCTGCAGCTCATCTGACAATTTGGATCGGCCACACAGTCTCCCCGTCGCTTGCACACAAAACATGCCGAAGCACTGTTCCTGTAAGGTTTAAAACAACGCTCGCAAAAAATTGTATTTTCGGAAGCCGCATATGTTGATGATTGCGTGATAGTGAGATGTGGATTCCGACTCGGCGAGATACAGGTAGACTCGTTGACGCCTAGGCGTCACATCCGTTTCTTCATCGCCTTGTTGATCTGAAGGGACGCGAATGAACTTTTTCCCACTCTAGAACCGACAACAAGCACGTCAGTGTTCAAGAGATCTTCAAAAGGTGTGATATCGTGCAGCGTAGGTCGCCGATTTTTCGGAACTCTCGAACGACGACAAAGTTCTAAGGTCAGATTGGTCTGTCTCTGGTAATTTCTCTTTCGTTTCAAATCATCGAAATACCATCGGGGGCATTTGCCGTTGTCTAGCACACATTTCTCTATCGGCACATTCTCATCCAAATGCATTTCTCTCCATTGAGATGTCGTTACACGATTGGCAGCCAAATACCCTATTGCAATGACCCTGGCCAAACAGGTTAAATCGTCATTAAAAATTCTACGATAGATCGTTTTCGCGTCACAGAACTGCTGGTACCCGATAAACAATTGATAACTCGTAACGTGTTTCCCCCCTTCCCACCTTTGGGTAACTCCATGGTGCCAATGTCAATGTGAAAACTGTCGTTCAAGTCAAGATTTTGGTAACTCTATAATACATTCTGGATGTGTTCTAACATTGCATGCCCGTTCAGTCGGGTTAACGTTCGCAGCGATACGATGATTGGAGTGACCAAATTACGATGATGAATAACCACACGTCCAAAGTCCGATCCTGCCAATCCCTCTCGTGCAGTGTCGATGATTCCGTTGAACATATTTTCAAGTTCCCCGTAAAGGTCGGAAAGTTTTTGTCCCTGTGAATGTTCTTTCGATCTAGGATCCACTCTGTAATGTCTATCGATTACATTATTTTTAATGTTCTCTGACCGACTCGTTTTATGTCGTAGTCCAGGATGCGTTTGTCTTGTACATTCGATGCATTTTCGCTTTGCAAATCGTTTAATCTGAAAGAGTTACATGGTACCTGTGCGTCCGGCGCGTTACTGGGTCCAAGCAACGGCAAATCAGGAGCCCGGGCGGCGGCGGCGGACAGCGAGTTCGGCCCTCATCCGACCTGTGGCGGATGAATTGGTTGGAAATTCATCAACTCTTCCAAAAATGAATCAGTGAAATAATTTCCTTGATCGTTGAATTTCTGCCTTTTTCGAAGCAGCTGGTGATTCCGCATCATCGTTAAAAAGTCTAGAGCTCGATGTAGGCCTATACTCTCGTGTCCTTCTGCGGATGTTTGCGTCTGGAAATATTGCGTTACACCACCTGCATTTATGCGCGGATTCTGTCATCTTTTGTGAAAAAAAAAACTTATTTCAATTCACAAAATACAAAATAAAATAAAAAAAACACAAAGTAAAGTTCTTTTCAACCCGAAACACAAACATTAAATAATAATTTTCTTCGCAATAAAAATAAGAGTTGTTTCCCTTTATCCGTAGACGACGTCTAAAAGTATAAACAGTTTTAATTTCAAGTAAAATACACAATGGGAAATCGTTAACAATAGCTATCTAATCAGAGAAAGTTTTAAGACAAATACTTTTGAAACTGTAACTTATTTTTATATTCTCGTTTTATCTGTCATTTTAATGCGCGTATTTTTTCTATCATACTGTAGTTTATACCAGATGACCTTTTTGTTTACATTCCGTTAGTCACGTGACAATCTTTTTAAGGTATCCATTGTATAAAAGTTAAACATTTGATGCCTGGTAAGGTACTATAAAGATAATATTTTATGATATGTAGGCATGTCCCATGAACAGATATAAGTCTTTTAGGGACCAAATATCGAAGATTGAAAAAATCTTGCACATTGTTTATTTGGATTTATACTTACCAAAGCTACAGCTCGATAATATTAAACATAAAAACATAGTTGTTGTAACTGTTTGGTGATTTCAGTACAATAAACATTCATAAATATTTTATTAATATCAAATATAAGACCTTCTTCTAAAGAAAATTTATTTTTATGATATTGCAATGATATTATAATTATTTGGGGGGGATTTGCAGAGGTTGTGACGGAGTTATCTGAATTTAACATACTCATTTAAACAATAGATACCTTAAAATGAACGTTATAAACGTGAACGATGTTCTCTGTATAAAGGCCATGGTCCTGTGTACCTGCTACATATCCTTTTGATTTATAACACTTTTCATTTTCTAAGGAATCTGTTATTTAATACTTGTAGGTATTTCACTGAACGAATTTTTAGAATCGTTCACTTCATTACATTCTGTTTGAATCACCTGACAATGACACAAGCCGACAAGGTCTACTTATCTTCCAAAACCAATCTATTGGTGGTATTCCAACACTCTAGGTTGAATGATTTTATTGAAGACATAAAATAAATAAATTCCACAATTAAAAACAAAAACTATTTTTATGTTGAAACATTTTTATTAACATTCAGTAGCGAATGATCAAATTTCAAATTTTTATGGGAATTTTGTCTCTCACTTAGATTTAGTTACAAAAGGGTTAATTGACCCCCCCCCCCCTATTTTAACACAAATTTCAAAATTCTGAAACACAAAGTGGTTCAGTTCAGTTCTACAATGTATGAGCTCTTTGCGGAATGAGCTATTTTTTCAATTCATGTACAGCACTTTTTAAAGAATATTGGATCGAAAATGACATTTTTTGAAGAAAAAAGAACAATTTTCATATCTTATGCGAAATCTTGAGGTATAGACAAAAGGAAAAAATTTCTGAAAGTATGAAAGTTGTTCGCAAGTGCACTCTATACTATGTTTTTTTTTTTTTTTTTAAAAAAATTGTCATTTTCGATCCAATATTTTTTATTTCCACACTCCTTCTCTTCTTATGATGGATGGTTCTGGTTCTATGCAAGGTATGTCTATTATTGGTTCAACCAGTTCCTTTGTTGATGACTGATGGGATGATGTTGGTGTCTGAAGAGGTGACATGGATGGTAGTGTGGGATTCTGTGGTGCAGAAGATGTGGACGTTGTCGCACATCTATATCTCGATCCCTTACAGCAAAGTAAGGAAATATTTATGATCACTAGCAGGGTCATCGGCGGGGTTATAGCTTTAAAGGATAGTAACCTCTGAAAAAAATTTAAAATTATAAGTATTCAAATTTTAAAAAAGAAATTAAATAAAGGCCAGACCACAGTATCAATAAATAGTATTAGATATGGATACGGCAATAGTATTAGATACGGGAACGGTTAGACCACAGCATCAATAAATAGTATTAGATACGGGAACGGTTAGACCACAGCATCAATAAATAGTATTAGATACGGGAACGGTTAGACCACAGCATCAATAAATAGTATTAGATACGGGAACGGTTAGACCACAGCATCAATAAATAGTATTAGATATGGATTCAGTTAGACCACAGCATCAATAAATAGTATTAGATACGGGAACGGTTAGACCACAGCATCAATAAATAGTATTAGATACGGAAACGGTTAGACCACACCAGTATCAATAAATAGTATTAGATACGGGAACGGTTAGACCACAGCATCAATAAATAGTATTAGATACGGGAACGGTTAGACCACAGTATCAATAAATAGTATTAGATATGGATTCAGTTAGACCACAGCATCAATAAATAGTATTAGATACGGGAACGGTTAGACCACAGCATCAATAAAAAGTATTAGATACGGAAACGGTTAGACCACACCAGTATCAATAAATAGTATTAGATACGGGAACGGTTAGACCACAGCATCAATAAATAGTATTAGATACGGGAACGGTTAGACCACAGTATCAATAAATAGAATGAGAAATGGATACAGTTAGAATAGAGCATCAATGAGTAATGTAATGTGAGATACGGGTAGAATTAGATCAAAACATCAATAATTAACGTAAAGTACGGGTACAATTCGAACGCAGCATCAGTAATTAATGTAGGATACGGGTACATCAGTAATTAATGTGAGATACGGGTACAGTTAGATCACAGCATCGATAGATAATGCAAAATACTGGTATAGCTGGATCACGGTATATATAATTAATGTTAAATACGCGTACAGTTCAGATTGTTTGTTTTGTTTGTTTATTATTGTTTAACGCCCCACTGAAAAATATTTCACTCATATGGAGACGTCGCCAATGCCGGTGAATGGCTTCAAAAGTTGGCCTATGCTCGGCATTTACGGCCATAGAGCAGTGAGTGTTCTTTAACGTGCCGACACCTACTGTGACACGGGACCTTGAGTTTTACTGTTTCAATCCGAAGGACAGGAAACCAACCTCCCGCCCGCTGGACTTGAACTCACGACCTCACTATCAAGTGTCGAGCGCGCTACCGTCTGAGCCAAGTCAGCGCGGGTATAGTTAGAAAACAGCATCAATAAATATTGTGAGATACGGGTACAGTGAGATCACAGCATCAACAATTAATGTGAGATACGGGTACAGTGAGATCACAGCATCAACAATGAATGTGAGATACGGGTACAGTGAGATCACAGCATCAACAAATTTTGTGAGATACGGGTACAGTGAGATCACAGCATCAACAACTAATGTGAGATACGGGTACAGTGAGATCACAGCATCAATAAATATTGTGAGATACGGGTAGAGTGAGATCACAGCATCAACAATTAATGTGAGATACGGGTATAGTCAACTCACTTTATCAATGATTAATTTTAGCTAGATGATGATATCAATATTTACTGTGAGATTGGGATACAGTGAGATCACTACATCAAGTGTTAAATCACGACATCAAGTTTTATTGTGAAATTGGGACACAAAGTTACATCACTACATCAAGTGTTAAATCACGACATCAAGTTTTAATTTGAAATTGGGACACAGTTAGATCACTACATGAAGTTTTAATGTCAGATTGGGACACAGTTAGATCACTACATCAAGTTTTCGTGTGAGATTGGAATACAGTTAGATCACTACATCATGTGTTCATGTGAGATTGGGACACAGATCACTACATCAAATTTTAATGTCAGATTGTGACACAGTTAGATCACTTTATCAAGTTTAAATGTGACATTGGAATACAGTTAGATCACTACATCAAGTTTTAATGTCAGATTGGAATACAGTTAGATCACTACATCAAGTTTTAATTTGACATTGGAATACAGTTAGATCACTACATCAAGATTTAATGTGACATTGGGACACAGTTAGATCACTACATCAAGTTTTCGTATGAGATTGGAATACAGTTAGATCACTACATCAAGTTTAAATGTGACATTGGGATACTGTTAGATCACTTTATCAAG
>BROG01002132.1:0-15725 GCA_030159075.1 Atrina japonica | reverse complement strand
TTTATAACATAGTTAAAGCGAAATTAATACTTTGGCAGTAATTTAGTTGATTAAATATCTGAAAATATAATTTTGGTTATTCATAGATATATTAAGTTTTAAGTTTTCGTTTAATTTATTTGAATTATACTTCAACCATGCTGCAATGTCAACGTATATAGATTAATGCAGTAAGACCCTTAATCACAAATGTTAGTAAAAGAATTATGGACTTCCGTGTATTCAGTGTTGTTTATAATATTTATATACCTTCACCATTCGATAAACTATCGACATCACGTAAGTTGCATTGTGATTGATCGAAGATAACACGCATACGAGTCAAACACCTCTCACACACACACACACACACACACACACACGTGCCGTTATACCGATTTTGGTAAGATTGTCCACACGGAAGATCAGTAAATATGGAGAGATGAGGACCGGCTTTTCATTATATTGGCGTAACACGTAAATATAACAAACTTCATTACATTTCAATATGCAACTTCTCATCTACTGGTAGTTTGGTCTCAATATAAGTGAACCATTAAGACCTTAAGAGTTATCTCCCTCTATTCCATAATTTTTAAGACAGCTGAATTTCAAAAAAGTACATTTTCAATCTGGAATATTTCGATTTAGAGAAATTTCATTTATATTGACTAGAAATAACAAAACATAGAACTAAATAAATGAAAATGTGAGATGTCTATTATTTTTCCTTTGTTTGTTTTAAGCTACATCTTTTATTTGCAGAACAGTTACCAAATCAAGACTCTTTGAAAGCAAAGGGGCAATCAAAGAACAAAAAGTTGGTCACACATTTGTAATCTGTAACAGTCTATGAAGATGTTACATTCTCTGTAAAGAATAGTGATCATTTTGCAGTATAACCATGTAGTTAAACATACTTTGTCAGAATAAATATTGGTTAATTCAAACAAAAATGTCTAAAACTTTTAATATCCGTCACTGAATAAATCAAAGGTATTTAATCTTAAGATAGATTCTGGCACTGCAAAGTTTGTTTCGCGTTATTCCATTGGTGGATCACATTGGAAACTCGCAGATGATTCAAGTTTCACTCTCTCTGTTATGCCGTCACCCAAACTGACTTCGATGCACTACTTAAACTTTACTGTTTACATATTTTGTAAAACAATATATATATATATATATAATATATATATATATATATATATATATATATAATATATATATTTATATATATATATTTATATATCTTATATATATATATATATATATAATATATATATATATATATATATATATATATAGACAAACATGTCTCGGTCTCTAGAATCCATTGTTTCATGAAAAACTACAGTCTTTATTTTTACAGTGGTTACTCTGAAACGGATTTGACAATGCATTTAATAGTTTTTTATTTGACTTTAGAAATTGTTTTCGGAATTGGAGCTTAAGTGATGAATTCTCATTGATAGGAACGTTCCTCTTGATCATTATAACTTTGGTATTATTTTTATAATGTTCAAATACCAAACATATATATGGATCGTTTTACTAATTTTGTCCACAGGGGTTAGTAAAAGACTGATTTACAGTATGATAACTGTTATCTGAGGGCGAGTTTTATCATTTTTTTTTTGCGTGTGAGATCGTTTACTGCTGAACTCTTGTTCATACAATAAAATTACGGATACATTTTATGTTACTGATATATTTCAAGATGGCGTGGAGAGCAAAGTCACGGTATTGATCGCTCAGGAGTTTTTTTGGCTCAGGACATTTAAAGATTGCACGTCGGGTGTGTGAAAATTTTATAGACATTAACTAGGATGATATTGAGAATATGCTGGTAAAATTTCACTGTTTAAAAAACGTGCTAAAATCAATGTTGAAAAACTTGCAAAATAATATTTCTACACTGAGTGAGCGAATATTCATCGCAGGTAATAATACAATACATTATTTAGAACAATAGGCGTTGGAAGCGGTTACCTGAGTGTACCCTGTGTTAAATTGATAGAACAATGAGCTTTGCCAGTGCTAAAGGTGTTTCCCAGTCGCAATATTTTACGTCTAGTGGAAAAGATTTAAAGAAAACAGTTCAGCCTGCCAAAAGACAGCTAAGTGAAGTAGCCGAAACAAGTGCGGATGAACTCACTATGATAGCTGGTGAAATTACTGAAATGAGAGAAGAGGTCAAAAACTTGTCACTAAAAGATAAAATGGAAAAGATAAGGGAAGAATTGAGAAGTGTAGTTAAAGAAAGACGATCTCAAAGAAATAGTAAAAACATTTGTTGGTGAAATAATGAAAGAAATGAAAGCCGAGATGAAACAAGCGTTTCGAGGACATGTCCCAAAAAAACAGGAATATCAATGGGGATTTGAATGATAAAATTGATAGTCTTACGATGGAAAATGACTTACTGAAAGAAAAAATAACTCAGTAGGGATCAGGAGATCAGAAAACTTGTACAAGAATTGATGAGGCAAATTTATTGCAAGAGATGCGCAAAAACGTTTCTAATTATAATGAGCAATACTCGCGCAAAACAACATTAAAATTCATGGTATTCAGAGATGGACCAAGAAAATACAGCTGATGTTGTGTGTAAAGTGTTAAAGAGAGGTGGCAAAGGTCAATCTGGACTCAGAAGAGATTGTAGCGGTGCATAGAATACCGGGGAGACCTAGGTAACATAGGCCTATTATTGTTAAAGTTAAGAATACAGACATTAAATCGCGCATTATGCAGAAAAGGGCCACAGTTTAAAAAAGTGGGAAAAAACTGTCCGATGACGTAACTAGGCTAAATTCAAGGCTATTTCAAACAGTTATTAGACCATGACGAAATAGAACAAGCATGGTATTTCAATGGAAATGTATATGGGAAAGTCAGAGGAGGTAGGCGACTACAGTTTGACATATTTGATGCATTAACAATAAAATTAAAAAGAAATAATGAAATGTAGTATTCACATTTAAATTTGACAACGCAAGAAAAAGAAAGAAAAAGAATGAATAATTAAGAAGGTTATTTAAATTCATGTTCACAGAATAATATTATTCAAAACCTAAATAATTATATATTATATAAATTTTAACATTGTAATATAGACATTATGCAAAATATGTACTTTACATACTCACCCTCACTCTCTCTCTCTCTCTTCTCTCTCTCTCTCTCTCTCTCTCATCTCTACTCATCTCTCTCGCTCTCTCTCTCATCTCTCACTCTCTCTCTCTCACTCTCACTCTCTCTCTCTCATTTGTCAATTGAAGTTTCAACATTTACTCTGAGTTTAAAGTACTAGAGCTTCTCTTGGATTCAGTTCAATATACTTTATATAATACAATGTATAAGGATAATGTGTGACGAATCTGCATTCAATTTAGAATTAATTTATAGTTTATTACATTTGCTATAGTGTGAGTATATATTATTATTGTTCATGATGAAGAAAACAGTATAAACATAGATTTTCAAATGTCCTAGTTAACTTCTAAATGTATACCAGATCAAATGTATATTTCATTGAGCTGATGTTTTTGTTTAACTAAATATTTTAAAATACCCACTTCAGGATTCATTGTACATAATCGAAGATAATACGTTTTATTTAGAGCCAATCCTAAATGTATATTGGATCAAACGTATATTTGTTTAATGGTGTGTATATGTTTGTGTTTTATTTACACTTTGAAGGGTCTGTCCATCAGTGTTTCATTGCGTCAATGTTCAACTATACATTTTTAAAAATTCACGATTCATGATGATATATATATCATGATTAAACAACATTGTAGTACATCAAATGTGTAAATCTTACGGTTTTTTAGAACCCACCGTTGATCCTTGAGCCTATATAGTATGATATTCAAGCTCCCTATAATTTGCATAATATCTTCATGATAAGTTTGCTTGCTTTAAGCAAGTTTATTTTGGGATAATTTTAAATAACATGTGTTCAATATATGTAATATGATTATGAGTAATGCATGTATTTTCACATTGATGTAAAATCAATTTTATAGATTGCTAACACATTTTTCATATGTTCACACTTTAGTATTATTTTTTTTTTTTTTTTTTTTTTTTTTAACTCTCGCTCTGTCTCTCATAGCAAATTGCTCTGACTGCTTCACATACAATGTCTCTCTCTCTCTCTCTCTCTCTCTCTCTCTCTCTCTCTCTCTCTCTCTCTCTCTCTCTCTCTCTCTCTCTCTCTCTCTCTCTCTCTCTCTCTCTCTCTCTCTCTCTCTCTCTCTCATTGCAAAATGTATTAAATTAAAATCCGGTGCAATGTGTTTCTCCAATTACATAACAGGTTTCGTTATTTATAGGTGTAATTTAATATCCGGTGAAGAGGTCAAAGAATTTTACGATATGTTTATATCAGCGATATTGAAACCTAACGGGCTTTATATGTCGCTGTTTATATGTATACATGATATATAGATATATATATATTTTCTTTCTTTTTTCTTTTCTTTTTTTGCCGGCGAGCCAAATTTCCAGGGCTATGCGTTTTAAGAATTATGCAAAGTTTGTATTATTCTGTACTCATTGTATTTTTGTGTGTGTGCGTGAATTGTATATGTATGTAGATCTAGATATGTAGGTATCACAAGTATTTTTATTATAGTAATGCCAGCTCCGTTTACGATTTTTAAATTCAAGTTCTGTTTTGGGCTAATCAAATTTTCTTACGCTTTTTTTTTTAATGCTGTATATTAAGAAAAATAAGAATATATTTACATGAGTTCAGTTAAGATATCATCATTAAATTGTAGAGGTTTAAGAGAGTCCAACAAAAAAGAAGAGATGTTTTTAAATTTCTAAGGGAAAAAAAATCGTCAATAATTTGTCTACAAGATACTCATCTGTTGGACAAAGATAATAATTCAGTCCATTCTCAGTGGGGTTTTGAACATATACTTTGTCAAGGTAAAGAGTATTAAACTTATTTAATAACAACTGTGAATATACACTGAATAGAACAAAAAAAGATGACAATGGAAACATATTAGCCATTGAAATTTCATTTATGTAATAAATTTACATTGAACATTGATTAACCTTTATGGTCCAAATAAAGATGAACCCCAATTTTTTTGAAAATATTTATAATATAATAGATGATTTTAAAAATGACTTTGTTATAATGTGTGGTGATTGGAACCTTACCCAAGAATTTAAAAAAGACTACTTTAACTATGTAACACACAACTATCCCAGAAGTAGATCCTTAGTGGAGAAAATAAAAGATGAGTTTAATCTTGTAGATCCTTGGAGGATTTTTTACCCTGAAAAGTCTGAATTTACATGGCATCGTGTCAATCCTCTTAAACAAGCTAGACTTGATTTCTTTCTAATTTCCAGTGAACTTATGTCATCTGTAAATTCTGTCAAAATTTTTCACCTGGTTATAAAACAGATCACTCGCTCATAGAGTTGGAAATAACAATTTCAGATTTTGTAAAGGGTCCAGGTTTTTGGAGTTTTCAAACAATTCACTTTTAAGAGATGAGGAATATGTTAAAATTGTAAAAGAAAGTATTATGAAAACAAAAAAAGAATATGTCCCAACACCCATTAATAAAGATAACATAAACAAATATTCCTAATAATGTTTTGCCCATTAATAATTGATGATAGCCTTTTTTTAGAAAATGATTCTCATGAATATATTAGGAGAGAAACTTTACCGTATTGTTCAAAAATTAAAAGTAAATAAATAAAGAAAAAAACAATATTGAAAAAGAGATAGCCAAAATAAAATCAATGTTTGATAATATTCATAGTGAAGAACTTGCCAATAGGTTAACTGTTTTAAAGGACAAACTTGAAGTAATTAGGAAAAATGAATTAGAAGGCCTACTTGTAAGAACACGTGCACGTTGGATAGAAATGGGCGAAAAACCTACTAGATATTTTTGTAGTTTAGAAAAGAGGAACGATTTAAATAAAACAATTACTAAAGTGATTAATGATAATGGTGAAGAAATTATAAATCAAAATGATATTTTAAAGGAAATTATACTTTTTTATGAAAATTTGTATGATAATAAAGATGACAATTTAGATGATGTTGATTTAAATTTACTTCTGTCTGAATAATGATATTCCAAAATTGAAAGATTGTGAAAAAATTTAATCTTGATAAACCTTTAACAAAGAAGGAGGAATTTTAGAATCATTAAAAACTTGTAAAATATAACAAAACTCCTGGTACATCAAAGCTTCACTTCAGATTTTTTAATATTTTTTTGGTCGGGATTTGGGAGATTTTTTATTAAGGTCTTATAATTGTGCATTTAACAAAGGCGAATTATCAATATCTCAGAAACTTGGTATAATAATCACTTTTACCTAAGGGGGATAAACCTAGACAGTATCTAAAGAACTGGCGACCTATTTCTCTATTGAACGTGTCTTAAAAAAATACTTTCAGGTGCAATAGCTAAACGAATAAAATCTGTCCCTTCCAAATATAATCCATGAAAATCAAAAGGGATTTCTATCTGGTCGATTTTATTGGGGAAAATACACGTCTTCTTTATGATATAATTCAAATTTGTAATGAAAAAAAAATATTCCAGGACTACTTCTATTGATTGATTTTGAGAAGGCATTTGATTCCTTATCATGGAAGTATTTGGTAAAGGTTCTTAAATTTTTCAATTTTGGTGATAATATAATTAGATGGATTAACATTTTTTTGCAATGACTTCAAATTATGTGTCTCTCAGAATGGTTTCTTCTCTAGTTTTTTTAAAATAGGACGTGGATGTAGACAGGGTGATCCTGTCTCATCATATATCTTTCTATTATGTGTTGAAGTTATGGCAATAATGATAAGAAATTATAACAATATAAAAGGTTGTAAGATTTTGTAACCATGAATATAAAATTTTACAATATGCAGATGATACTGCTTTATTATTAGATGGATCTGAATATTCACTAGAAAATGCCCTTTCCTTGATAGGTCAGTTTGCAAAATTCTCTGGTTAAAACCAAATTACAATAAAACAGTATGTATAAAAATTGGTTCATTAAGAAATTCTAATGTAATACTTTGTAGGAATATATGATTTAACTTGGTCTCAGGATCCTTTTAAATTTCTGGGTATCATTTTTTCAGTTCATTTAGCCGAAATGGAAGAACTAAATTTTTTAACCAAAAATTAAAGAAATTAAAACAATAATTAAATCTTGGTCAAGACGTTTATTAAGTACTAATGGTCGAATTACTGTTGTTTAAACAATTATACTGCCTATACTAACACATCTTTTTATTGCACTTCCAAATCCAAATGAAAATATTATAAAAGATTTAGAGCAACTATTTTTTTACATATATTGGATTAAGAAAAATGATAGAATTGCTAGAAAAACTATAATTCAAGATTACAAATATGGTGGCTTACGTTATGATCTGTATTAAGTCACTAATTAAAAGTTTAAAAATTACATGGATCAGAAAGAATTTTAAAAGGCAAATGATGGCATTTCATGGTTTAAAGTTTATTCTATGACACTGTCCCTTAAAAAATTTAAGATGTTTTTAAATTTTGGAAATGAATACCTTAAATATATTTCTAATAGATTCCACAAATAATTTTTGGAAGGGATGTTTTCCTATCATACTATGATCTTAGAAATTTAATTGACATTAACAATATTTTTTATGTACCAATATGGTACAATAATACACATTTTAATAAATGGTAAAGTTGTATGTTTATAATGAATGGATAAAGAGGGGAATTTTTTTTACGTTTATGATATAAATAAATGAAAATGGAAATTTACAGAGTTATAATGAATTTGTACCAATATTTAACTTCTTCCCACCGTTCACAAATTTTTATGGGATCACTCAATGTATTAGGAAAAAAGGATGGATCTTTGACTTTGAAGCTTTTCTTAAAAATCAACCTTATTTTCCTTTACACATTAAAATTCTTCTTAAAAGTCAAAAGGGGTCAAGAGATTTTTATGATATATTATTTATCAGAAATTTTATTGTAAACCAAAAAGTGAATTAAAATGGGAAGAAGAATTTCAAATAAAGGGAAGACAAGAGTTGGTGGGAAGAAGTTATATATAAATGTGAATACATTTTCAAATGATTGTTATATTAAAATGGTTTCAGTATAGAATAATTCATAGAATTCTAGGTACTACTATTTCACTTCTTCACAAACTTGGCCTAAATGATTCAAAATATGTGTACTTTTTGTAATAACTTTTCCAGGAATCTATTTCCCATCTGTTTACCAACTGCAATTACTCAGTAACTCTCTTTGAATAATGTAAAAGACTGGTTACAAACTTGTTTAAATACTGATATCAGTTTAAGTAAAATAGAAATAATATTTAATATTTCTGATACAAATAAAATAATATGTGTTATTATCTGCCTAGTTAAACAGTACTTATATAGACAAACACTGATGAAATGCATACCAACCTTTCAAGGTGCAAAACAATATATAATTAAATATGCCAAGACAGAAAAATATATATACATGACAAATTTACAAAGTGATTATTTTTTCAAAAAGTGGGGTTGGCTTAATAACAACTTGTAAAGATTTTTTCTAGCCTTCTAAAAAAGTATTAAATACCTACATGCACATGTAATTGTGGTAGTGTGAATGGGTTGTTCTTTGTCAATTTGTGATTGTCATTGTCTTTTATAGCTATATTCTATCTAGCTTGTCTATTTGTTTCCCCCCCCCCTTTTTGTGTGTGTGTTTTTTTTTTTTTTTTTTTTTTTTTTTTTTTTTTCTTTCATGTGAAAGTGTGGTTGTCATTTTCTTTTGTGTGATCTAAAAAAAAAACAAATGGTACCTCACAATTACAGAAATGATTAGCTTCATTCTTTCTTCTTATTTTGTTTCAGTGACCATTTATATTATAAGAACGGCGCTTCTATGTACGGTGATGAATCCAGAGCAACTCAACTCTGGCATCATCTTGTATTATGTTTGTCTGAGTACCAAATAAAAAAAAAAAAAAAAAAAAAAAAAAAAATTATGTTACTGTTATGAAATGAACAGTAACAATCTAATCTGTTGTGATATATATTTAAATGATGAACACATAATATCAGAACCCACAAGCAAACTTGTAACAGAATACATTAACGGGGTAGTATATATTTGTTTACATACAATTACATTTGTGTTTACCTATTAAGTGTGACACGACATCGAAACGAAAGGAAACAAAACTAAACCAAACGCAATTTGGCAACGCGAACAAAACTAAATAAATCAATGAAAAAAAACCGAACAATAGGGCACTTTAAATGTCTGTCAGTGGATCGTGTATTTTAGTAACACGCTTTGTAAGAAAGATCATATGTCATTGAATTACCTCATCTAATCATGTTTAAACGATTGTTTAAAGATGTTTATCAGTTATTGTATTGGACGATTCAAAGTAAAGACAGTTTCTGTTTGATGCAATGAATTGAAATGTATTAACGTTCATTATTTGACCGTTAATATCGAAAATCAAACAGCCGGGACATGCTGAGTTTAAGTGCGCCTTGTTATTTCTATGTAATGCTATCATCTATCTATCTATCTATCTATCTATCTTTCTGTCTATCTATCTATCTATCTATCTATCTATCTATCTATCTATTTTTCTATCTATCTATCTATCTATCTATCTATCTATCTATCTATCTATCTGTCTGTCTATCTGACTGTCTGACTGTCTGTCTGTCTGTCTGTCTGTCGTTCTGCCTGTCTGTCTGCCTGTCCTCGGCCATCAAAGAATTTACACAAAATAAATTTGCGACCGCGGTGTCTAGGATTCCGAACACGAAAACTCGGTCGTAGAGATATCACTTTTCATTTATGTGTATTTTGTAGTTGTAAGATAATTGTTTTAATAATAGCAAACAGTAGGACTCAGCATACATCAATGTTTTAAGTCGTTCTGCCATTAGAGTAATAATATGTTTGCAAGTATTGGAATTAGGTTTCATGTAACTGCTTTACAAAAACCGACATTGTATCGGCGATTCTCCTTTCCTAATCTAGGGCCTTCCGGTGAAACTCCATTGCTGACAGGAATCGCCGGTACATTGTGAGTTTATTTTGTAAAACTGTCAATGTTTAAATCTACGGTCTAACGGAATAGCAAAATGTAAACACATTCCTGTGTTGAATGGAGTTTCACATAATGAGTTGTTATTCTATACATAAAAAACAACACCTATTTTAGCGGTAAACCAAATCGCAATTAATACCTCCCAAATAACAGTGAACTGAGACAAAACATTCAACTTTGAAAATTAAAAAAAAAAAATCAATTAACAATAATACACTGTATAAATCTAGATCAATGCAAATTGTTCGTCTTCACATTTAACTTGGAACTCCCACAAGCTTACATGTAAACCATGTAGGACATAGATAAAATATATCAGTGAGGCAACACGTTTAACGGGAAACTCCCACAAGCTTACATATAAACCATGTAGGACATAGATAAAATATATCAGTGAGGCAATATAAGACAATCCTTTAGTAAAGAAAAGTGAGAAGAACAACAGGACTTGAAACAATGTATTACTAGAACGAGGTTGATCATTTTGTTGGCATGTGAAATCAAGTACTTGTCGTTCTATTGTCAAACAATACAATTACGAATGCGTTTGATGATCTTTCAATTAAACAATAATAACTGAAGCTGATATCTATTTAAATGATTTTAAACATATTATATCACGATCATCAATCGAACTTGCACCTGAATATATGTGACATAATGGTATATTTTGAAGTGACATTTTTACAATATCTGATCTCCAAAGGAAATAAACAGTTAGCCTCTCGGTTATAACTTTGGTATTATGTTTATATTATTCAATATTATTTACAGGTATATTGACGACGTCCTGTAAAATTCAGAATTTCAGAATTATGTAGGTCAGATGTATCATGTTGAGATCAATGAAACGACAGAGATCAATACATCTGCTACTTACATAGTTTTACTGCTGTTGACTGAAAAGGACAGCCAACAGCAAAACTTCCTTTAATAACTTCGGTATTATGTTTATAATATTTAATACATTAACGACAATTTCAATTTCAATACCACGAACGTCGCGTTTCTAAGTAGTAATATTCCATTTTCTCCTGCCTATGCGTTTTCATTACACACACATGTTGTTTAACTCTAGAAACAGTCGTTAGAGAAGTTGAGGGGGCCTTGGTAAACAATATGAAGCCCACCTCTCAGATTACAAAAATCCCAATTGCCAAAGTGTAAATCTCTAAGATGCTCAGGGTATGGTGGATACAAAGCTGGTAAAAGTTGTACAAACAAGTTGGACTTCTGGAAAGCTAGAGGTGGGATCAGGTGCCATGAAGGAATAAGCATTCCCCATCGATCGGTTACAACCGTGAGTCCACCGTTAAATCAAAATGAAATAAGTGAGGAACGAATCTTCGTCACAATTGTTACAGAGGTCTCAAAAACCGCCATCGAACAAGTGATCTTGACTTCCGATCTGTTCTGGACATCGGGATTTCATTGGCATATATTGGAAAAGGACAACATTTTATATAATATGTTTTACCTTTCGGTGCATACTTTAAGATATATATCACAGTAGACATAATTGTTTCCCGAGCTCAACTTTGTCGCTTTCTGTGGACCACTTATAGAGCTAAACAGGAGTAAAAAAGATAGATTTGCCCTACTTTGGAAGATTAACACATTAAAATTGAGAATTGTTTGTTATTTTGGGGACCATATAGTATACGTAACTGCCTGGAAGCGAAATATCATAATATTTGTACCAAAATCAAATTGGCAGCAAGTGTTTTCGGATCTTTGGAAATATGGAAATCGGCACTTAATGTGGTTGAATCGGCACTTGGAAATAACAGTTTTGGCATGTGTTCATATTTATTAGAAACTATGAACATGTTTAAAACGGCACCAATGAAGATTCATGTCAATGGGTTCTATTTTATGAGCAAATGTAATAATTTAAGCAAAAAAAATCGAATTAACTTACATTCCATATACATTTTTAAAACTTAAGCTATTATTGATAATTGCTATCATTTTGGCCAAACAGGCGGCGTCCGGGTGTAATGTAAAGAAATAAAAGGAATCTAAACACACACACACACACACACACACACACACACACACACACACACACACACACACACACACACACACACACACACACACACACACATATTTTAGTACACTAAGAAAAGTGTAAATCCGAATTTGTCATATACTTGTTAAAATAATCAAGGAAATAGTAAATCAAAATATCTAAAACGTTTAATACCCAACACCGAAGAAAGAAAATGTATTTCATTTTAAGGTAGTATATTCTTAACATCTTTTATGAAAAAAACACAGATGTAGAGTCACTGACCGTTAAAACATTACGATGTGTAAACCTTCGCCTACACATTTAATACCCACTGTTTGCTTACAATCTTAAATGAAACTTTTTTGTATGTTATAATAAATAGTTCCAAACGAATAATTATTATTAATACTAACAACAATTTCGCAGATTGTTTAGATGTGAAAAGTTATTGTTTATATTATCAAAACAATGTTCTGTGTTCTGTATTCAGTATTAACAAGATCAATATTTCCATACAGTATGTTTGGCAGTTTGAATAACACTAGTGTTTTACGCGTTTTCAGTTATGAAAAGGCAGAATCCAGTTGTAAAGAACACGGTTACGTGGTGGCTTCGAACCTGCGATGACCAGAAGTAAGATACCTCATGGTTCAAAGCGCGACGCACTTACCACTCGTCCACGGAGGAGGCCCCCTCCATCTAGGAAACATCTTATTTATAGATATAGATCAATGTCATATGATCACGCAGACTTTTGTAAAGAGGAACAACTCGTTCAAGCTTGCATACAGTCCGTGTTGGACAGAGTTATAGGAAATTAGTCAAACAGCATACAAGGATATTTTATTTAAAAAAAAGTCAATATATAGGGCCAGGTAAATATACAACTTGCGTCATTTACGCAAAAGTACTTGTTCACCTGCCTGTCATGGTTGGGGTTTAAAACACAAACAGATAGATCGCAACAAATCGAGTAACCGGTAGCTTTGATGTCACTCTGCAAAACCGAAATTAAATTACCTATGTGTCTATGAGAACTACAAGAAGCCACACGGAATATGCACTTAACTAATGCTATCAATTAGTTAATAATAATAATGACATTAAAAAGTACATTTGGCATTCCGTTGCGAACATATTCTATTTAATGCTTAATACGTTGCTAATGCACACAGTGTTCTAAAATCATTATATTTTAACTAATTATTACCATTGTTACATGAACATTTTTGCATTTATTAAACAATAAACATGTAAAGGCTAATTATGATTTTTTTGTGAAATGATAAATTTGACTCCATTCAATACCTTACTTTACGTATTGGAAAGTAATTAGTCAACTATGTGAAGGCCAGGGGCGTCTAAATATACAATTAGAAGTAAGGTGATGTTGATAACGGTGCTGATAATACGGTGCTGACAAATTGATATTGCTGAGAACGATTATTGGGAATAAGTAAATATTCTTAATTCTGTTAAAATATCTAAAAGACAAGAAATAGAGAAAAGTATAGTAGGAAAAATAAAATTAGTTAAACGTTAGAGGAAGAACGTATTTGATCTGAAATAGTTTACAATTACAGAGATGTTATATTAGAATATATCGGTTTCATTGACCTGACTAACCGAAATACGTATTACGTAATACACATGCTCTGTTAAACATTTATAATAAATGCCCGGACATACATAATAGGTGTGCCAAAAATTTAGTCTGCATATGTCATTGCATGGCCAAACCTAGTCCTGTTGATACGATTGTATAAAGATGTTTATCAGTTGTTGTATTCGATGATTCAAGGTAAAGGCATTTTTTGTTTTTGAAGGAATGAATTGAAATGTTTTAACGTTCATAATTGAACCTAAATGTCAAGGTCGAAAAATCGAACAACCGAGACATGCTGAGACTATAGTGAGCCTTGTTATCTCTGTATTTATGCTATCTATCTATCTATCTATCTATCTATCTATCTATCTATCTATCTATCTATCTATATATATATATATATATATATTCTGCCTGTCTGTCTGCCTGCCTGCCTGACTGTCTGTCTGTCTGTCTGTCTGCCTGCCTGTCTGTCTGTCTGTCCTCAGCCATCTACGAATTCACACAGATAAATTTGCCGCCGCGGTGTCTAGGATTCCGAACATGGAAACTAGGTTGTGGAAATATAACTTTTCATTTATGTGTATTTTATAGTTGTAAGATAATTGTTTTGATAATAAAAAACAGTAGGAGCCCGCGTACATCAACGTTGTAAGTCTTTCTGTCATTAGGGCAATAAATAAAATATGCAAGTATTGAAATTAGGTTACCTGTGGCTGGTTTACAAAAAGCGACAGGGTATCCTCGATTCTCCTATCCCCATTCAAGGCCTTCTGGTGAAACTCCATATCTGACAGGAATCGCCGATACATTGTGAGTTTTTTCTAAAGCTGTCAATGTGTAAATCTACGGTCTTACGGAATAGCAATATAAAAACACACTCCTGTGTTGAATGGAATTTCCAATAATGAGTTGTTATTCTACACATGAAAAAGCATCACTAATTTTAGCGGTAAACCAAATGGCATTAATATTTCCCAAATAACAGTGAAATGAGAGAAAACATTCAACTTTGAAAAAAAAAAAAACAATCAACATGTATATACTGTATAAATCTAGATCAACGCAAATTGTTCGCCATCACGTTAAACGGGGAACTCCTACAGACTCACATATAAAACATGCAGGGCATAGATAAAATATACCAGTGAGGCAACATAAAAATAGTCCTTTAGTAAAGAAAAGTGAGAAGAAAAACGGGACTTAAAGCAATATATAACACAAGGACGAATGGCATGTGAAATAATTTACTTGTAATTCTAGTGTCTAACAATACAATTACGAATGCGCCTGGTGATCTTTAAATTAAACAATAATAACTGAAGCTGATATCTAATCAAATTATGTTGCACACATTATATAACAATCATCAAGCGAACTTGCACCTGAATATATATGACACAGTTGTACATTTTCAACAAATTGTCGGCATTCCTATGGGAACCAATTGTGCTCCTTTATTGGCCGACCTTTTCCTTTATTCATACGAAGCAGACTTCATTCAGAAATTACTGAATCAAAAGAAGAAAAAGTAAGCGGTGTCCTTTAATTTGAAATTTAGATATATCGATGACGTCTTGTTATTTAATAATAACGCTTGAAATCGTCGTTAAAGGAGTTTCATAGTCGATACGGTTTTCTCTGTAAACAATATAAAGCTCCCCTCTCAGAATAAAAAAAATATATATATTTAATGCCAATGTTTACATATCTAAAATGCGCAGGATGTGGATACAAATTTGGTAAAAACTGGGCAAATACGGACCTCTCCAAATCAAAAGGTGGGACCAGGTGCCATAAAGGAATAAGCATTCCCATCGAACAGGTGATCTTGATTTCCGATCTGCCCTAGACATCGGAATTTCATTGCATATAATGGAAAAATAATAACATTTTCTTTACTGTTTTTTTTATTTGAAAAGATAAGAGATATGAGATATAACAGATATATGGGTATTTTTTTTTTTTTTTTGTTTGTTTGTTTGT
>BROG01002131.1:0-15761 GCA_030159075.1 Atrina japonica | reverse complement strand
ACTCAACATTTCACTTAGTGATAACTGATAATTTGTTTCATTTGAAATATCATTCCATTATATTTTTACTCTTTTTCAAAACTACGTTTGATATTTTTTTCTTTCAAATGCGCAAAAAGTAATTCCAAAGAGGCGAAACCCCTTGTTTTTCTGGATTAGAATTACTGTATTTTGAGAGAACATGCAGCCGATGTAAATGAGAGCAATGAAGAAAGTTTTTAATAAAACCCAACTAAGTCCGAAAATCATAAGTGTACCTGGTTTCTTTTCGGATTATTGTGTATTTCATATGGCTTAATTATATTTGGATATATTACTAATTAATAAGGAGAACTTTCTCACTTTTGATGATTTAATGCTTACTTCCCTTTATTTTGCAGCATAAGGTGTTATATTTCCTCATCATAGTTTAATTGATTGCCACAATTATTTATAAAATTAACAAATTTTGCACCCGATATAATATTTACAGAGGGGTGAGATACCCTTGTTTCATGTACAGAATAATGTACTTTCCAAATACTTGATTGGAGATGGAACTTGTGTTGACTGAATCAACTCAAATAAACTGTTGTAGGTTTGGATTGTGCTTCAATTATTGTGTGCATTTCATATGACTTGAAGATGTTTGGTTCTTCTCCAGATAAAGATATATTTTTGTACATGTGATAATTAAATATTCGCATTTTGTCGAAGCATAAGGTATTAGTTTCCCCATTCTAGTTTATCTGATTGCCACGAATCGAAATCGAAACATAAAAATATGAAGTCTTTTGAAATCTCTTGGAAACAACATTTAAAATTAAACTACAAATGTTCCAATCATTTGGTAAGATTAAAAACATGGGTTTTTCTCTTAAAAAATAATCTATGTTGTCTTAGTAACGGTAATGGGTTTGGTTTTGTCTTGAGGTACATATAATTGTTGTAATAAATTCCCCAAGAATAGTATTGAGCCTATGCTTTTTTTTACACATCATTGACTAGAACATTCTTTTATTACCAATAGATTGTTTTTTTGTTTGTTGTTGTTTAACATCCCACTCAAGAATATTTCATTCATATGGAGACGTCACAAAATGCCGGTGAAAGGCTACAAATTTTGGCCTATGCTCAGCAATTAAACCATTGAGCAGTGAGGGTTCTTTAACGTGCCGACACCTACTGTGACACCGGACCTCCGGTTTTTACTGTCTCATCCGAAAGACAGGAAACCAACCTGCCGCCGGTGGGACTCGAACTCACGATCCAGAGTCGTGCACGCTACCGACTCTTATTACAAATGCAAAATCAAAGCATATTGGGTACGTGATTATATTCGAAATTTATATTCAGTTTATTTGTGAAAATCGTTAATAAATGAGCCATATTAATTTTAGAACTACTGAGGAAATTATTATTAAAATATTATTATTTCTAAACATCGCCCTACAATTCTTTGAGAATATAGACCATAGTTGATTTGTTTTAGATGAACACCTTTGTACTATATATATATATATATGTTTTTCAAAATAACGTCATTTTAATGTTCTGCATGATGTGCAACAAAATTAGCATTTACCAAAGGGCGAAACACCTGGTTTTCGGTGAAGAAATGATTTTGTGCAAGAATTTTGCTAAATTTAATTTTTAGATATTTTTACGAATTTCTGAAGACTACAAAAAGAGGGGGTATTTTTTCACATGGCCATCTTGTTCTTGGAAACCATGAAAGGATTTTGATAAAACGTTACTGGAAACTAATTCTCACAGTCCTCTACTACATTTGCTTTTTCCCGGATGAGTGTACATATTCCTCTTAATCTTCTTTCCACATTTGTAGATGGTTCTCAGGTGAGTGAATTAGGTCCACTTTGGCCTCTTCTTTAAATGACGGTTTTTTCTTGTTACATGTGAAACAAAATTATTATTCACAGAATGGCGAAACACCCCTGTTTGTTGCAGTGAAACATTACAGTGAGAGATATGGGGTAAGTACTCGGCAATACCCAACTGAAAATTATTTAATTGAACATCAGTAATATATACTTGAATTTTGTTCGAATTCAAGGAGAAATCTTCCTGATAAACAAATAGAGGATATTTGCCATTTTTATGAATAAACGCTCGAGTGTTAACTATGTATTCTTCTGCCTCACGTGATGAAATAAAAATGTTATTCATTGAAACTTGTTAAATATACAATTTATTAAATTTTCATTAAAAAAATAAAAAGTAGTCTAACATTTTGGCAAGTATTTTGATTGGCTGAGTGAACATACCAAAGTTTACCTTGATTTTTGATGAAGTGTTATTTTGCACACTTTGAAAAATAATGATTTAAACAACAAATTTACTTCATTGATAAATCCTTATATTTCACTACCAAGAATGTAATAAATGTGTGTTACATTTGATTATTAATAATTAACTTCAGTTTAGTTTTCTGCTTATGTTAATTTTCCCATTATAGTTTATCTAATCTTCATAATGGTTTTAATATTACAAACTTAATATCTGATATATTTTTTTACAGCCTGACAGGTTATCCTTTCATGATTGGGAACCTGAGATTATTCAATGTTTGATCCAACACGGAGCTAATGTGAATGAGAGAAATAAAGTAAGTACCTCACTAAATCACCTCCAACGAAATTTGTCAGTGTTATATATTTGGATTGCTTTCGTTTTGTATATTTCATCTGACTTAACGATAATTGGATCTTTTCCTGATAAAGACGTGTTACATGTGATATAGAAATGCTTACTACCCATTTTCTCAGCATAAGGTTTCATTCACATTTCCCCTTCTAGTTTACATAGATATCATAATTACATCAGAAATTTAACTAGCATAGTACTTGACAAACCTTTGCCACGTATCGACATCAAAACATAAAAAAATAAAGCCTTTTTAAATCTTTTGGAAAAAACGTTTTATACTAGACCACAAATGTCCAGTTGCATAGATTTTATATATATATATATATATATATATATATATATATATATATATATATATATATATATATATATATATATATATATATATATATATATATAGTAGAAATAAAAAGTCCTTGGTACAGTAGATATAGTGGAAAAAGTATTATTCAGAACAACACATTCTTTTGATCATATTTAATAGAATTATACTTCTGTTAGCGCTTTCAGCCATAGCGGCTCTTCAGACAGAGTAAAATGTTGTCTAGTGACAAATATTATTAACTGTGACGTCACCGTCATAGTGACGTTCAGTGGTAGCTATTGCAGTTGAAAAATGTTAAATGTTATTTCCTGTTTACTTTCGGATTAAAACATTTAATAAAATAGTCTTCTTTAGCTTTTCTTAAATTTTCGTCCTCAGACCAAATTTTAAAGAAGGGAAACATCTCGAATTTTCCTTTTCCACATATCTCAAAATGTTCACTACACGGGCAGTTCCTAGTTGAAGGGTTCCTTATCTGTTGTCTATGGACCCGTACTCGAGTTTGGTTCCGGTTTGTCCTATATAGTTTTCTTTACATTCCGGGCATGTTGCACAATATATCAGGTTAGATGTTTTGTAGTTCATATCAGCATTAACTTTAAATGTTTGCCCGTTCTTGAATGTTATTTTCTCGCCTTCCACAATATAGGCACATGTTCCGCACCGAGGATCTCCGCATTTTGTCACCCTGTAGATATCGATGTCCGATGTGAATTTAGCTCTTGTTAACAGTTTTTTCAAGTTGGGAGCTTGTCTTCTGCTGATTTTCATTAGATATTTCATTCATTTTAGTGGACTGATGGAGAATCGGAAGATATCTTTTTGTAGTGGTAAATATGTTGTGATTCCTTGGATTATGTGTTATCACAAATGGAATATTTTTATATTGGTTTTCATTTGTTTTATGATCCGGTATTCTCCGTTATACTGTATTTGGGATGTTTTTCGCTTTTGTTATCGCTGCGTCGAAGAGATTTTCTGGATACTGTTGTAATCTTCATTCGCGCAGTGTTGTATCAATTACAATGGTACAGATACGTCTTGCCATATCAAAAGGAATGTTCCGTTTTGTATGTGACGGGTGGCAAGAATGAAAATTAAGATATTGATGTGTATCTGTATCTTTACAATATAAATCTGTTATTATATTTTCATCTTCCTTAATAATTAAAATGTCTAAAAACGGAAGTCTGGTTTCACTGAATTCCATCGTGAATTTTATCGATTCATGTAGGTTATTTATGAATTCATGAAATTTCACCAGATCTTCGCGGCATCTATTCCAAAAAATGAAGCAATCGTCTAAATATCGCTTCCAGTTTTCCTTTATGTAATTTTCAAAGGTTTGGTCGAAAGATAGATGTAAATTAGTATAAAGTTTTTCCTCCAGATAACCCATCACAAGTGTAGCATAAGTCGGTGCTACTTTGGTGCCCATTGCTGTTCCTTTTATTTCTAAGTAGAACATTTAAAGTTAATGCTGATATCAACTGCAAAACATCTAACCTGATATATTGTGCAACATGCCCGGAATGTAAAGAAAACTATATAGGACAAACCGGAACCAAACTGTTCAACCGAGTACGGGTCCATAGACAACAGATAAGGAACCCTTCAACTAGGAACTGCCCGTGTAGTGAACATTTTGAGATATGTGGAAAAGGAAAATTCGAGATGTTTCCCTTCTTTAAAATTTGGTCTGAGGACGAAAATTTAAGAAAAGCTAAAGAAGACTATTTTATTAAATGTTTTAATCCGAAAGTAAACAGGAAATAACATTTAACATTTTTCAACTGCAAAAGCTACCACTGAACGTCACTATGATGGTGACGTCATAGTTAATAATATTTGTCACTAGACAACATTTTACTCTGTCTGAAGAGCTGCTATGGCTGAAAGCGCTAACAGAAGTATAATTTTATTTAATATGATCAAAAGAATGTGTTGTTTCTGAATAATATTTTTTTCTAATATATATATATATATATATATATATAATATATATAATATATATATATATATATATATATATATATATATATATAATACAATATTCAATGTCATGGTGATAACTACTATGGATTAAATTTGTTACAAGGGTAATATATCAATAATTGTAAGCATTAAACAAAATTCTTGGGCTCAAACTGCATTTTAATACAAAAGTCAATACATTTAGAATTAAGATGATATGACAATAATGAATTCCTCAATAATAATACGGAATTTATTTTTTTTTCGTATTCAGTTTCCATTACTTGTAACAAAATTAATTTGCATTTGGGGTTCTGTTGTATCCTAAATTTACATTCAGTTTTTGTTATGTGAAAACCAATTTTTTTTTGTTTAAATGCAACCATTCGAATTAAATGGATATATATATATATATATATATATATATATATATATATATATATATATATATATATATATATATATATATATATATATATATAAACTTTAATTCAATTTTTGTTCAAATGCAACCAGGAGAATTGGATGAAAAAAATATGTACTTAAATTTAATTTTTAGTTTATATGCAAAATGGAAAAAAATATATATATTTAAATTTAATTTTTTCGATCATCGCAAATTGATATACAAAAAATTTGAAATTATTTAAGAAAAATATTATTATATATTAAATGGCAGGAGTATTGTTTAATAAGTTTGATGAAACTAAATTGTATATTGGAAGTATTATGGTTACTAAAAAGTCCCCATCTTTTCAAAGGCTTCCTGTGTTATCGAGATGGAAAAAAGAGAGTACTTACTTTACAAACTCCAAAGCTTTTATCATATGGAGTAAAGGAAAATAAAGGTTTTGGAACTGATAAAATTGATGGTTATGATTTGACTCTTATTTGTGACAAAGAAGACAAATATAAAAATCAGCACCAAAAGTTTTTGATAAGATTGAAAATTTTGTAAGAGATGAGATATATAAAAGATTCAACGAACTTAAAGGTAATGAAAGGAAAAAGAAAATTTAGGTTGAACACTAAAACAATTTTAAGAAGAGCGGTAACTTTCCTAATATAATTTATCCAAAACTTGAAATGAATAAGGTGAAAGATAAATTTGATATAAGAACTACTTTTAGAAGAGTGGCAAGAAAGATGATAGGAATAAAGATGATTTCAATTGTGTTAAAGTCGAGGGCATGGATTATTTAAATCAGGCCTGTAGAGTTATCTGTACACTGAAAATTGATAACGTTTATATTGGCTCCGCTAATGAAAGTACTATGTGTTACGTTGACGAGGTGGTTGTTATAAAGAAGACGAAGATAAAAAAGGAAAGGAAAGTAGTAGGGTTTGCTCCACAAAAATTTGAGGCGGAATTTTCAGATGATGAAGAGGAAGAAGATGAGGAGGAATAAAATCAAAATATATATAACTTTGTAGCTATATATTTTATTGAATAAACTTATATCTTGTTGGTTGCTCCATACATAAAATTAATTTCGAATGTTTGTGTTGAAATAATAATTTTTTTATTTTTCCTCTGTCTTCTAAATCTTCAATCACGTCGTTTTCGTCTAAGCATTCATTATCTTTATTGTAAAATAGACATACCCATTTCACTTTCGTTCGAAAATCTTTACTCACCGAGTTATATCTTTGCGTTAATACCCACACACTTTGATTAGCGTGCCTACCACTAAAAGCCAACATAGATAACGCTTCAGCCTTCTTTTCTATTTGCCTCGTGGCAGAGCAGTCGTCTATGATGTATAATGTTGATTAAACCTTTGTATTTTTCATAGAAAAATTGCAATATTTCCTGTAATTTTTCTTCGCCTGTTTTAGAAGATACTATTTTTGCGATGATGACAAATGTATCGTTTAGATTTTTAACATCTTCGCCTATCCATTTTCTAGATTTATACGCTCGATTAAAATCTATAGAAGGACATAATATTACGGTATGATTGAAAAAGTTTTTATACTCGCTTTCTAACAAATCTAAATTCCGTTTTACCACAACCAGTGGCCCCAACTATCATGGCCGAATGAGGTTGTTTAATAAACATTTTTTTAAGTGATTACTAAAAATTGTTATGAGATAACATTTAGAAACGACCATTCGACATATTAATCTGTCCATCATTAATAACAAAAATATAAACGTTTAAAGGATCGATATCGCTTTCTGGTTCTCTTTCTATTCTAACGAAATACCTTTGTGCATAATTATCCTTCAGATTTTTACCTAAAGTCATCTTAGATAATATTAATTCCTTGGATACGGGCTCTGTTTGTTTTTGGCGATTCAATCCGGTTTAAAAGAATTTTGTAATTTCTTTGAATTGTTGATGAGGGCGCATTCCTTGTGAGAATAGTTCATTCGATGGCCCTTCAATAGTGGTTTCAACTTTGGTTAGTCAAGGATTATAAAATTCTTCGGGATTATTATTTGAAATATCTTTGAATAAAAATAATACACTGCTCAATGATTTTGCCCGAGTGTTGATTTGATAATTAAGCACGCCATCTGATTTTTTATAGTACTTTAACAATATCTCAATATTTGGTTAAAATAATAGGTATGATAACCCCCATATCTTTGGCGAATTGATCTGGCAAGATTAGACTCCGTAATTTTTTCGAATTCTAAGGATATGTTACTAATATTATAATCCACTTCTTTATCAGATGCAATTTCGCTGTCTTTACTAACACTAAGAGGTATTTTTCCCAGGGGTTTGGATCTTATAATATTTAGATTGTTAGTTTGTATTCCCTGATGGGCCATATTTCATCGCTCTATTTTCCACAGATCGCCATACACTAAAAATTTATCCGCGTCGTCGATCGTTTGAATGGTGATATTTTATCTTCTATTCTTTTACTGTATTACATCCCAAGTTATTGTATATTCCTGCCTTGGTTATATCACCACCATCTACCTCAATTTTGATATTAAAAGCCAATTTAGTAGTTCTAGGAACAATGACATCAGTGTCACTCAAATTTAGAAAACGAACCGTTAACGTTTGATTTTCGTCTATGGTCGATGGATTATGCGAAATTGTAACGGATTGTCTAATATCTTTATACTGTGAGGTAATCGTAACTTTCTGTCAGGATTTAAGATATCACCGTAATTCATGTTTTATATATATATATATATATATATATATATATATATATATATATATATATATATATATATATATAATATAAATTTTTAAATCGAATATAAAAAAATGGCAGATATTTTGAATTTGACAATGCTATTAACGACGAGGATGATCGAGATAACAATGGTCATACGAAAGAAACCACATTTATGGGTAATAATCAAGATATCAATAACGATGATCAAGATATCAATACACCATTAATTCCACGTGATTTACCAGACGTTCCAATTTCACTCCAAATTGAAAACCAGAGAGAGCGTCTAAGAACTGGCGAAATTTTGTATAGGTGGAAAGATAAAACAGGAGGTAACGAGTTAAAATTTACATCCGATGAAAATGGCCATTTATATGCAATAAAGGATGGTCGCATGAATTTATTAATTCAAGCAAGTAATTCAAATAGATTTTAGGCTACTAGAACTTCAAAAAGAGACTACAGAATACAGTTTGTCAGATACTTGGGTTTATATGAACAACTTCCAAAAATTAAAAAGGAAAGGAATGTACAAAATAAAGTAGACAAAATAGAGATGACTGTTTTTAGTGGCGATGAAACGCGAGTAAAACAACTAGATGATGGAATATCAGAATAATTGGATAGTACACAAGATCTCTACACAGAATTACCTGTGAGAGAATGTTGAGTTTGGATAAAAGTTTAAAAACCATTCACAGTTCTTTACGCGTTCATGAAGCTAAAAAAGTAGAATTAGAACGATGGATAGCAATGGAAAGAAGATCTTGAAAATAGTCCTGATGATAAAGAACGTGTTAAGAGAGAAATAACAAAAACACAAAATGAATTAGATGGCATTAACGAAAGTATTGACATTCTAAAGGGAAAATTAAAATCACAAATTAATAATATAAAAGAAACTATTAATGGATTATTAGATGAAAATTTTACATTGAGAAAAAAAATAGCTAATTTATTTCAAGAACAAGGTTATAACTATTTTTAGCATTTTAACCGCTATTGGTATGACTGTAGGTTTTTTAGTTGAACTGTTAATGCCTGGAGGAACTACACCGATTAAACTTCCTCTTCCACCACCTAACAAAGGTGATGGACTAAAGGAATGGCTAAAAAACAATCAGTTGCCATTGGGAAATTGCTGGGAAGATTGGCAACAAAATTTGGCGTGGCATTACCAGTAATTAGGTTCAATCGTGTCGTGGATATTATCGACTTTAGGAAAAACTGCAATTTGGTTGGGAGAACATCTATGGGTATTGTGTATGACACTTGTTGCTCTGTTATTTTCTAAACTCGACGAACATAAGAAAGGAAAATAAAGATAGAGCAAAAATCGCAGTTTTTTATTTTATTGATCATTAGGCTCAACCTGTTTTTGCAGTTTAGAAACTTGTTTATGCTCAATCTGCGGCTTATAAACTTGTTTAGGTTCAACAGGTTTATTTTTTTCGAATTCAACTCAACATTTAAACCAGGCTTTGCTTTTTCGGGTGCAATTAGAATTTCGTTATTGTAATAGACGACATCTGGATCAATCTTTAATTCCACATTACTGGGCATCATGTAAAATCCTGGATATATGACAAAATCGACTTTACTATTGGCAAATCTTAAATCTTCGTAACGAGAAATGTCGGCGGATAAATTGAGGGGTCTTTTAATCGCATTCTCGACAATGATTAGAAATTGTTTTTGCGCATCCAATGAAGTGGCACCACTACCAACTATAGATGATCTAGTTTGACCCTGAGATCCCAAAATTTCCCATACAAAAACTCTAATACCAGGAAGTGTATATTTATCTTCATCGAGTATAAACGTCGACCATTTTGTCTTATATTGCCAAAAAATGGTTCCTTTAATTTTCCAATCCGTAACGTTAGACACACCAAATTCGCGACAAATTCTTTCATACACAGAAATATTTATATTGTTCGTATAATGATTAAAATTAGAATCGCTGGGTAATGGTACAGATATTTCTTTCAAAATTCTTCTGATTTGATAATATGCGTGAAATTTAAAAAACGATTTCGATAACTCGTCTTTACCAGTATCTATTGACACGCCACAACCAGTAGTGGCACACCAAACTGCAAAATTAAGTTGATTCTGCCAAAAACCTATTATCGGATGTTGATACCAATGACGTAACATGGTGTAATATTTCGGAGTTCCATCCTCGAATATATTCGGGTTATTATACTCTGTAAAAATATCCTCGAATGATGCGTGAAATGTTTGATCGTATTCACGTATATGTCAAAAGATGGTAAGTTTAAATCCTTTTTGTTTTCGTAAACATTAATTCTTATAAAAATAATATTATGAAAAACATGTTCCACGTAACAACAGAAATCGGCAAGCCCGTGAAATTATCTCAATACATCGATAATACGAATGGCGATTGGCACGTAGGTGTTAAATCAATAGATTTTTGGAATGGAAGTTATAATATAAAGAAAGATATGCAAATCTTTTTTAAAAAGCGCGGAGCAGCAGACGATCCTTATAAACTCGAAGCTGGAAATTAAAGTATAAGGATATTAGAAATTTTCTATCCGGATATATGAAAAAACAATATATCGATAAAAACGATGGGAAAGTGACCATTGTTGAAGACGTCGTAATTTTACCGATAGAATTAAGTAATATTTTAGGTTACCGACAAATATAGTAAATCGGAACATCAAATCGATCTAAGACCTTGTACGATGTTAAATTTTCATTCCAATTTAATCGATGGAGTTTTTATGAATGGAATACAGTCATCAATTATAAAAAGCATACCTTATCCCGAAACCAATTTTAGAACCCTCTATCAGCAGAAATTCGAAAACCAAGATTTTTACAAAGTTAAAAGAGATAGAATCACCGATTTAAGAATATATTTACGCGATGAAAACGGCAGCATAATAGACAATCATAATTCTCCAATCAGTATACTATTACAATTTAAAAAAAATTAGCGAATATAAAAATGGCTAAGATTTAGAAAGAGAATATCTGGCTGAAGAGCTTTTGAGAGAAATTAAAGAAGAAGTAGACGAACTTATAAAAATCGGCGTATCATGAATACATTTCAATTTGAAATCAAAAATGGAAGACTTATATCATTTGGTATTAAAATATTATTCGATGGATATCTCATAAGAATTGGGCTATTGAGTGAACTAAAAGTGACTTTAATCTAGAATGATGTTGAAAAGGCTACTTATGAAACGAAAAATGGTGATATAATATTGGTAAATCCACCACTAGAAGTAAAACCGGGTGATTTTCTAAATTTTAGTGTGAATAAAGGATCCAAATTGGGTTCGATCAATGGCGTCATCATATTAAACGTTTAAAAAATTATTTTCGCTTTAATAAAATATGAGTAAAAAAGAATTGTATCCGCCGTTAGAAAATGACCCGCAAAAATATCGTCTACAAAGAATCCACCAGATCGAGCAGACTTTTCGTCGCATAAAAAAACCAAAAGAACGGTCAATGCATCGGAAGGTATAGATGTAGCTTTAATGACTGGAGGTATCGTCATCAGCGGGAGGGAAATTTTAATTCCAATAAGCCATGCCTATTCAAATCGTCCCTATGGTAGTAGAATCAGTTGGTTTAGCGATCAAAGGTATACGACGATTATTAAAGAAAAATAAGATAAACACATGAAAATTGTGGTGCTTGCGGAAAGTAAACTTAATTCTATATCGGATTTAGTCAGTCGAGCACTTCGAGATGGGAAAATCTCAGACGAAGAATTTGCCCAAGTTTCACACAAGTTGACTAAATATGGCGAAATGAAAATTAAAATTTATAAGTATAAAGTCAAAAAAAGGAAACGACGGAACCGCCGCAGAACGACAATTTACGGAAACAACTGGAAGAAATATTGGGGAAAGAAATGTTGAAGGAGAAAGAAAACCTCGTTTCAAAGTAAAATTTTATTGTTCATTAGATTTTTTAAATTGTTTTTAATATTCGTGACTCATTAAAATACTCCATTATCAATCTGTTTATTGTAGTAGTCAATTAAAATTCTCTTTTGACGCCCAAAGTAGCACCACGTGGAATGTTCTTTTTTTATTAAATAAATCGATGACATGTTATTTGTAAACCTTTTTTTTAAGTTTTAGTTTTTTGTCTTCAAAAACTCTTTTGATCTCTAAGAGTTGTTTCTCATATATATATAAAGTTCTTTATACTTTAGGTATCTTTCATCGTATAATTTTTCACGCCTTAAATTTTTTTTTCTCGTTAAGTTTAATTATTTCTAACTTATTAGGTGTATCCTTTAACCCAAGTTATAAAATATGTATCTCTTTAAGTGTAGTCATGTCTTCTTGAAAATAGCGTTCTAAATATTCTTTAAGCTGTATATCAAAATATTCATGTTCAGCTTTTCCCTCTTTTTTAAGCCATAGAAGTTTTTCGTCGTCGAATTTTTCAATAGATTGAAAAATTTTACTACAAATAATGCTTAATTAAAAATCTTTATACATTATTTCAATTTTTATTTCCCCGTGTTTTATTAGATTTTCTATTTTTTTTTCGTGCCATTCGGCTGCTCGCGCTTTTCTCCGCACAAATAACATGTTTCATATATATATGCTATTTGTCATTCATTTTCCTCAAGAAGTACAACATTTCATAGTATTAATTCCACACTCTTTTACATAATTATGATGGACACTGTAAAACAACGAATTCGGAATTACTGAACGTTTACAAGGACAATTTGTACGCATGCGTGGCATTTGACTCGATATTTTATCTTCAGGCCAAACAATTAAAACTTGTTCACTAACCATTTGACACGATATTTTATCTTTCAGACAAGAAGCTAAAACTTGTTTTGTGCCACATTCATTAATCATCTTGTCTAATAAAAAATACATTTTTATTTATAACAAAAACATTTTAAAGTCATTAATAATAAAACTATGAAACGTCTTACCGATATATTACTATTAGTGTTGTTGTCATTTATAGTTTTATGGGCTTTGTTGATATTATTCGCGGTATGATATATTTTACGATTGGAAAGATATCGCAAAACAGAAAAAAAATTAAGAACAATTATAAGATCTATTCAAGAATATGGATGAAGACGAATTACTTAAAGGTGATTTATCTATCGAAGACAGATTGTCGGCTATAGTCAGTTCAGGGCGTTCGAATCATTTTTAGGAATAGAAGTGTCACCTTTTGAGTTAGAAAAGATGAATGATAAAGAAATTGAAAAATTAAATCGCTTATTAAACGCTCGACTCGGCATGCGTATGACCAAATCAATAGCAAATTCTCTAATATATTTTTACTCACAGGGACATTTTTTATCTTAAAGACAAACCGAAGATGATTGAGGAATTAAAACCTTTATTAGACAACGTTATCTGCGAAATGTGTTGTAATTTGTATTATAAATTCGGGTCACGTTTAGCTCTACTTAGTATAGCCACCATTTCTAGCCGTCACATAACTGGATTTAAAAAATTTTACACTATAGAAAAACACGATGAATCCAGAGGACTTAGTAACGAAGAATCCGAAACGTGTGGAAGCGGGAAGGAAGGGTGTTAAAATTAAATGGCAAAAATATAACAATGCTAATAGCAATGCTAGCATTGCTAATAGCAATGATAACGATGCTAATAGCACCGATAGCAATGCTAATAGTTGGAAATGGCTAGTAGGTGAAATTATATTTGCTGGATTTTTATTATATTCAAAAGAAGAGCCAAAAATAATACCAAAAGTAATACCAAAAGAAAAACCCAACATTCAAGAAATATATTAATTTTTTTCTTTTATTAAAAATATGAGTTCTAACGAAAAAAGATCTAGTCAATACTTTATATCACGCAGCAGTAAATACAGGTATTGCTATTGGATACGCGAAATTATCCAAGAAATTTTTTAAAATGCAAGCACCAAAGTTAGATTTCGATCAAAAAACTTTCGGTATGATTATAGTTGATTTTGCTCTTGCTAATTACAAAAAGACATGTTAGTAAAAAGGGAATCATTCCAGCAGATATAATGAAATAAAAAAAATATCTAATTAAAAATGGCGACAGTAGCAATGATGTTAGGTGGTGCCCTAGTAAATGCTTTAGCCTTTAGCGGATCACAATTTTATTTTCTAATCACGCAAAACAAAAAAGACATGACGAGGCTATGAAAAAACTTACTAAAACTAGAGACGAATGGAAACAAAAGAGCGAAAAGATTAGATTTTCTAAACGAAAGATTGAGAAAAGAAGGTCACTCTTTATACACATTCAAAGAAGTAGAGGAGACGATGCGACTCTATTCCGATATGATCGGTAAAGAAGAAATGTCACCCGAACCGAGATTGAGCGATTTATTTTATCCATCCGAAGAACAAAAAGATAAAGAAATCGCTTTTGTTTTGATAGGTTCGGCCATAGTCTTTTACGCCGTGAAAAATCTAAAAATGTAATTTATATCTTTTTTAAGATATAAATTTCGTTAATAAAAAATGGATAAAAATGAAAAAAGATATATTACAGCCGATATTTGAAAGGAAGGGCGGCTAAAAATAGCAAAGGCAGCCAATGCGAGTGAAAAAGAAGCGTTTAATTTTCTCAAAAAATATATTTTACCCGCGCCTAAGAAAATTATACGACCTAAATTTGAAAACGTGGAGAAAAACGACACGCATCAAGCGGATTTATTGTTTTTCCCCATACGATAAAGTGGGTAAGAAAACGTATAAATATGCGTTAACACTGGTAGATGTAGGAAGTAGATACAAAGAAGCGGAACCTTTAGCTACTAAAGACATTAAAGAAGTGGCCGACGCTTTCGAAAAAAAATTACGAAAGACATTTAACATTTCCAAAATTATTACAAGTAGATCCTGGTCTCGAATTCACGGGAGCCGCTAAAGTAAGATATTTATATCAACCCGGCGCATTGGAAGGTGGAAAAAATAGAGCCATATATCCTATTTGGAGCGTTGATAAACATGAAATAGATCGTCATTTTAGACTGCAAGGTATCGATGTGTATTATTTAAAAGAACCAGCGCCACAAAGAAATTTTGGCAGAGAGGAATTATTAGTCGTTGAATAAATTTATTATCGATAAAGATGATAATTTTTTGTATTCGCACAATCTCCAATGACACAAGGCATAAGTATGAATATGATCGTCTCGAATAAATCTTTTGGTATAGAGCGGATTTAACACCAATTTTATTTGCTCGATACCATAAATCTTTTCTTTTATTGAGTGTAAATTATTCATTTCCTGAAATATTCTATCGTCTGTTAAGAGAGTGTTCTTAGAATCATCGAAAGTAATTTTTTTTGATAACGCACTTTCTCACACCCTTTGCTTTCTTGATAATGGTCTCCTTATGGGTTTTTTCCAGCTCAGACTTTTTTAAATTTTCTTTTATTCGCTTTAACCTCTAATTTATCCATCACATTGATATTTTTAAAAGATGATATTAAAATCGAATACATCATTGGTTTCAATTCAACATATTCAGCAATTGCAATCCCACCATATTCATCTTTAAATTTTCCCACAACTTTCTTGTTTTTATTTTTTTGGGGTAAATTATCCCAATAATTAGAAAAATCAAATTCATCATCATCTTTAATCCTATCTTTATATACATCCTCGGTCTCAA